>JAVFBW010121919.1:0-14778 GCA_034783835.1 Mopalia ciliata
GTCTAGTATAATACACAAGTAGTGTAATTCCGAACACGGAAAACTTCATGTTTGCTCGACAATTCGACACTTTATTGTCATCATCAGAACTCCTGATGATGACAAAATAAAGTGTCGAAACGTCGGAATTACACTACTTGTGTATTATAGTGTTTTCAAAGAACTGACGGTTCCTATCAATACTGCTACCATACTGATGAACTAGATACGTAATAAAGACAACCATTGGGGATTTATTGGAAAATCGCCTGAAACACCTGAAAGTTTAGAAAGAACATGTCACATCTGTGGCACTGTTCATATTTTGAAATGCACGATCGATTTCTCAACATATCTCATAACCTTTGCATGCATTTCAATCCGCACAAAATTCTAAAGATAAATGCCGGAGAAAACCTATTCTGACGCATTTGCCTGGTCAAATATTAACAGTCCATTGTAAACAACTCTGGGGATATTGATTTTACTTCTTGATGTAGTAATTGCCAAGGTACTTTTAGACACACTTTAACGATTAACTAATAACATAAGAGAAAGAGAGAGACAGACAGAAAGAAAACTATAATTGGTTGATACGTAACGATTTGCAAGGATAGCGAGCCCTTTAAGAAATCAATTAAAATATATTTATTTATATGGATTGATTTTGCTTCATTTTTGTCATAATCCGAAGGTGTTCATATCTTATAAGAATAAATACAAAGCAAACAATAAACTAACAACCTTAATAAAAAAAAACCAAACACCCTAAATAACAAAACAATCAACTAACTAAGCAAACTTAAGTAACTGATTAAAATGAAGCTAATAGCGCTCAGAAACTGGTTAATTAAATCATCACTCGTTTAGGCCCTTGATACAGTGGTTAGCCTACCTGGCACACTAACCCGCATTCCCCGTGCCGTCCACGGGAGAATTATTTTAAGATGTTAAAGTCTTGCTGAATCTCTGGGATGAATTTTGAGGAAAACAAATTTTCAAAGCCCATTATTACGCTGATTATAGGTACGAACATTAAGCGTGCATATATTTTGGGGAAAGCTTAGAAATACTTGGTATTGTGAGTTAGGAAATTTGGTGAAGATCCAGTTATAATAATTTAGAGGTAGTTCATAATAGTTTATAATTGCTTTTTGAATAGTCATGGAAATAATGGTTTATGTCGCAGAGTGTTAAAACAAAAACATTAAGTAGATTACAAAATTTGGTAGAATAGCCGTTGAACTAAAACAGAAAATGTTGCTTCATTTTTGGAAATTTTCGTGAGATATATTGCAGTGTACTTTATTGGCATCAAACCTTCTAAGAGTGTATAAAAATACAAAATATTCTATTTCGTAAACACGAGGTACCCTTCAGATGTCTGAATTGTCTCGAATTATTGAATTATTTTAACAATTATAGGATTTACCGAAATATAATAATAAAAAACCCGTCTGTATCATTTCTCTTCATCTGTGTATTCTTATTATTAGGGTAGTAAGTCTGGTAGTCCTAATGTAGCTTACACAATTGCAGGAATCCATCCATAAAAACATTTTCTTGTTATCACCAGAATCAAAGCTGTAATAAATAGTTTTAGTTCTTGTCGACATAATCATTGAAGTATCTAATCAATTCTGATTAATTTCAGGTATTTTTAGGACAAAAATACGGCTATCGCCCACTACCTACGCAAATGGCTGCCAAAGAGTTCGAGTTGTTGCGGGAGTGTGCACGTAATGTGAACAGCGAGCTGGAACTCTTGGAAGAATGGTACAAAAAAGATGTTAATTCTGTCCCACCCCTTTATATTCTTCAACCAATCAGTTCAATCTTTACAAATTTCAACAATAAGGTAAGTTGTTGGCCTTTGTGTTTTTTATACGGACTATCTGTTTTTAAATTAAAGCAGCCAATGATTGATGGAATATTTTTTATCAAGTCAGCCGCGACAGCTTGGGCGCATTTTGTGAGAAAATGTTTTTCTGGATTAAATCTGATGATATTAACTTTAAAACTATTGAACCGCAGAAAATGTTTTTAGGTGAAGTTGAAGTAGAAATATTAATGTTATGGGATATTTTAATCACAATTTGCAATGAACCGTGTTTTTTAACAAGGAACGTTTCACTTGATCTCATGGAGGACGGTTCTAAAAAAAAGATGAAGAAAGATGTAACAGGTTAAGCAAATTTCCGCACGTTACAGTAAATCAAACTATCGAATTCACAGTAACAGGAACAATAACTGGCACCCTGATGTTTAGTTATCAGTACCTTATTAAACACTAATTACATTAGCGATATCACTTTACCGAAACGGGACTTGACTGTTTGCAGGAATCAAATGACCCTTAAATACTGATTCAAATTCACCTTCAAATACTGATTCAGTGTAGTGCGCCTGTGGATCAGTTGAACGAATACCATTGCTTATCAAAAACATTGCGTATTTACTCAGTCACTTGGTGTCTGTGTTGTAGACTCTTGAACTTCATTAAGCACTATATTGAGATCAGATCATTGGGACAAACATTTGCTGATCAAATTAATCATCGCCGATAGCAAGTCTTTTCCTTTCCAAATTTTCCTGTCGGGTCTAAATAAAACTTATCTTTCTGTCGGGTCTAGATAGAACATATTTTCCTGTCGTGTCTAGATAAAACTTATCTATCTGTCGGGTCTAGATAGAACATATTTTCCTGTCGTGTCCAGATAAAACTTATCTTTCTGTCGGGTCTAGATAAAAGATATTTTCATGTCGGGTCTAGATAAAACTGATCTTTCTGTCTTGCCTAGGTAAAACATATTTTCCTGTTGGGTTTATAGATAAAACATATTTTCCTGTCGGGTCTAGATAAAACTTATCTTTCTGTCTTGCCTAGGTAAAACATATTTTCGTATCGGGTCTAGATACAACTTACATCATGTCAGATCTATATTAAATAAATTATCAGGTCGGATCTATATAAAATTTGTTTTCTATTTTTAGCTGTAAATTTCAAATGATAATTATGTAAGTATGTATGGAGAGAAGCCATGCTGGTTAATTCTTGCAACTAACTTTATTGGACTGCATCACCCCGCACCCGGTCAGCTGTATTCAGAACACGTGATAGTCCTGGTATTCCTGATATTATGATAACACGTTTCCTCTTATTTACTCCCTTATAGAGGAACTACTGAAATGCAGCACTTTATATATTTTTACGTTGTTAATCGCTATCTATTTGTGATTGTTGACAGGAGTAATTTGGTCGGCTATATGTAAACTTTTGTGGACTGGTATGTATTGTTGTTATCTCTTTGGTAAAAGTTTGTGTGATTCCTTGTCTGTTTCGTTAACAGCGAAACCAAAGACTGCAAGAATCGGACCAAGCCTCCTGGTGGGAAACGTTTGGTAAACTTCAAAGGATTATCCGTAAAGCCGCCCAGGTGTTATTTATTACAAAGAAACTGGACCGTGAACAATTACATAATTACTTCATGTCAGGTAAATACACTGCTGGCACTTATTCCGTGACTATACTTTAGTTTTAACATAAGTCGATTTATAAGTTTTGAACGACATTTAGAAGTGGAGTAACATAATTTTACAATTTCTGGAGAACCACTTCTTGTTTTGTGATAGAACACAACGTTTCGATACATATGCCTGTATCTTCATCAGGTGTAAAATGACTATAAAGAAATATACTATAAATCGAAACGCTTATCTTGGGGATCTACATTCGTACAAAAACAGTACAAGGGAGACAACTTTTTAGTAGTAAAAAATAGAAGGCCGAAAATAAAGCTTAGTTATTTCCCATCTAGTCTATGGTTTTATTGGTAACGGTTCTTTCAAACACGTGCACCGGTATTTCTAATGTTTACCTTTGGATATTTTGTGTGCATGCGTGGAAATGTGATGAAGCAAAGCACTCCGCTGATTTGCATTAAAAAAAAAACATGCTAAATAAGCCCGTTACTTGGGTAAATCACATTTGAACAAAGCATTGTTCTTTTCTTATGAAATGATGCAAATAATTAAAATTTTGACCTCTGTAAATAATTTAATAATAATGTAGATGCGATGACATCATCATATCAACCCAAGTCTGGCCGTCAGACATATAAACAATAAACATATGGATAAATCAGTCATATTTATTTTGAAACCACCAATTTTAAAGTAGTCGAAAGAATCTGGCTTTTTAACGCTGACTGGAAATTTGTGAGATAAACCTGCGGCACCACTGTCTTACCAGGAAGTCACGAGACGGCGCCTTACATTTGACGATAAGTCCAGCTGCTTACAGATTTGAAAATGTCGTTGTTTGGGTCAATCTAAAATTGTAAAAAAATAAGATTTTATTAACGAATAATTATTTTTTTTTAAAGTATCTTCAAAGAAAGGAATTGCATTGATGTACAGTTGTATGACATCATACCATATCCCCAGTGTATTTATGCAGCTGTAATTCACCTGGGTACGACCACACAATTTACGCCATTTAAGCTTATATCACATTCGAAATGATCTTCATTTGTGACCAAACGGGTTGTACGCAAGGAAGTAAGACGGCGAAGGTGAAAATCAAACGCGTTTAGTATTATCTACTTTTGCCACTGTATCGCTCTTTATTTTTTATAAATTGTTTAATGTTTGAAAATTGTATATACGAGTAAATGTATGCAATTGTGGTGGCGGAGGAGGTATCTTATTTATGTACAAAAAAACTCGCTAAACTGTGATTACATAGTAACATAGTATCTTTCGGCAATGGCTGTGCTCTGATTGTCTTACCACATTCAACTTCATTTAGCTTTTAAAATTTGAAGTTCTAGCTACTAAACGATCACAATGAATGCGTTTAACAATTGTAAGTCTGTTTACCTTCTCTAAAACGTCTCTATAATTGAAAGTTTGGACGCTGGCAGCTAGTTATCAAAATCCATTAAATGTTGCTAATGTTTACTAAATATTTAATAAAACTTTAATTCTTGGTATAACTTGGCTTTTTTCTTATCGCATTTAACTTATTGCGGAGTCTGTGTTTTTGGATATTTATAGGACAGGCGCCATTTTGACCTTAATGGAGGACCTAGGTTTCGACTTACGGAACTTACCGGATAATTCCCGCGTTTGCGATAACAGAACGCCGAGCGTCGCGGTAAAGAAAAATGATAACGCGTTATCCGAGACTGATAAATTCAGATGTCTTGGTAGAAAAGAAATTAACATGACCTTTCGTAACCTTTTCACGTGTTGTTAGTCAACGCTTGAAACAAAGCCAATGTAGCCAAACTCCATGCAGAACTGTATGAGATAACTAACGTTTCCAGGATGCTAAGATTATTATAAACTGTTTACCAGTTTACCAAAATGTTCGCCCTTTTTTATTTTTTGCCAGTAAAATTTTTCCGAGGAGATATATTGGCAAAACACATGCAATCTTCATCTTGCTAGGAGACACTTTTCAAGTTCAGATAAATCGCTTGATAGAAAGTTTATCGCTGGAAAATATTAGATAATAGAAATAAATAAAAGCGTAAATGTACAAGAAATCGATCATACTAGTACATCGTGTAAACATGCAAACATATCTGGACCGATTCAATTGGCTCCATAGCAATATTACATTCTATTTTATAAATTTATCATTATATTAAAACTGTCCTATGCACAGAGGAACCAACACTATATCCTTCAGTGTTTTCGTTATTTTATGATAACACTTTCTTAGCTTGAACAGATTCTAGTTAAGAAAATTTTGTATGTTGAAACCCGTCTGGGAATCCAACCCACGACCCTCAGAGTTAGGCACCGGGTTGAAGGCCAGGTGGCTGAGTGGTCTATGTGACCGGCATTTACTGCTGGCGATTCGGTGCCTAATTCTACGGGTCGTGGCTTCTATTCCCGGACGGGTTTCGACCTGCAACATTTTCTTAACTTAAATCTGTTCAAACTAAGAAAGTGTTATTCCAAAATAACGAAAATTCTGTTAATTTTCACTTTCTAGAAGACACAAAAATTATTCACTATATCCTTCTTCAATTGTCAATAACGACAAAGTCGCACAGACGGACAGACACCCATATAGGCTCACTATTGATCAAGGGTATTAGCATGATTCTTTATTGATTATCCTTATTGAGCTGAAAAGGTAGTAACATGAAACAATCAAAATAAATAGAATAATTTGTTGTCTCTTAGACGCGAGGCAACATCGGACTTGTTTTTGATGTCTATGTATTGCGTCTTGTGTTTGTCTTTTCTTGTTCGCAGTGGTGTCGAGGAGGATTTCCTTCACTGATTAACTGGCACGCCGCCCATGAGTCAAAAAACCCTTAAATACTTAGCTAAGCCACAACAAAGAAACGAGCGAATAAATATGAAATATTTTTAATTAATCAAAAATAAACAAAACAATATACAGCGTCCTAAAGCCTGACACGACCTGGCGCGAATAGAACTCCGATACGGAGTCTGTATGCGCCATTAATTTATAAAAACTGAAACTAGGCAACAAAGTCAACTCCCAGGACCACGGCATCATGTACTGTTCGCCTGTAACCCAAAGTCCCGTTTCTATTCGCGGACGCCAATGCGTTGAATATTCACCACAGAAGATACAATTTAATTAAGCCGTATGTATTCAAGAGTTTTTTCCCGGTTATCTAAGTCTGTGAAACATGGCACACTGGTAACTCAAACTTCTTAAACAATCACTCTTAGGGCTGTTTTATTTATAATTTGTGGACGAGAAATCCATTAAAGGTACTCCAGAGGCCATGCAACTTTGATCCAAAAGCTACGTTTACTCGAACATACACCTCATCGCCTGCCTGCAGTTCCAACAGCACAGAGTTACTGCCCGATCCATTGTACGTCACTCCACCAGAGTAAATCTCCATTCGGGTAACACCGGCGGCTATTAGCTCTGTTTCAATCCTGTCGTTTGCTTCTGCCAGAATGTGGACTATGAACTGGTACACGCCTCTCACTGGACATCTGAATGTACTAGTTTCATCACTGTATCCCCCTCCTAGATTGGTTATAACATTTTGAAAAGGGATTGTTTGTTCCCTGGACAAACCGGTCTGGTGACCGCGGACCTGGGCAGAGAAAACAATAACCGGACCTGAAACAGTAATAATTGCATTTAAGATACCCAAGCATGGTCATAGAAAAAGCTAGTTTGCTCGAAATAAAAGGCTGGAATGAGGTAAAGATGGCTGCAGCAGTCAACTTAGTGCACAAGGTCACACGTGATATCTTACGCGGCTATAGTCTTTTGTATTGGTAGAGTTAATAAATATAACAATATACTCTATTGCAAAAGTACGAATCAAAAATGTTGGTATCATAAATATTATTATCGTGACGATAATTTCGATATATGTGTGGTATATACCGCTAATAGACAGATATACTCAGTAATCAATGGAGACTGGTCGAAACACATATGTCCACGTCAGTTCTGTGTTAAGCGCAAATCACAGCTAACAGTGGTGGATTAGGATTTTATTAAAGGGAGGTGGAGTTTGACCACCGTTAGGCGTTACGTAATAGTCCAGGGGCCGCCTAGGCCCCGGAAGCTCCGAGAATGAGGAAACATGCAGAAATTTTGGCAGTGAAAGTAATTCCGTCATTTTGATTGATCGATCTTAATTATTGCGATTTTAAAAGAGAAAAAAAAGATAAGAGCCACAAATATTTTGTAGTCTTAAAATGTCACATCAGTCTGGTAGGCAAGGATGTGCAGGAATTCTTCATTAGAACGTCATCAAGTGCTAGCATTGATTTAAATGATACTTCCAAAGAATTCGAATTTTATCTCCGGGCAATTTTTGGGTTCTTGAAGTTCTTTGAACACAGTGTTGATATGACATTTCAGGGATTGATACAAATATATTGAGGAGATTGATACTGAATCTTGGAAGTAGAATCTACTCCCGTTTATTTTGGCAAAACTATACAAACTGTTAGCAGTAAATGTAGTTTTGTGGTAGCCATTTTGATCATCAATACGAAACAAAAAGTTTGGGGGCCCACCAAGGTCCCGAAAGATCTGAGAATGACGAAAGACAGAGCAGTAATCTATGCTGATTTTGGAAATATATTATGGGCGTGAAGATTGAAATTTCATTATCTTTTTTTTTTTTAAATAATTTTTGGCCCGATTATCCAAATTAGTATTTTAAAGCGAAAGTTTTTGGCCAAAGTTACGAAACTAATGTGAATGTCAAAACCAAAATCATTTCTATATGTACATCACGAGTCTTAGACTTAATGTATGTTGTAGATGATAGTGCAACAGTGTAACTTAGGATATAATTACATCCCGTTGCTGGCGGCATTTTTCGACTACAATGACTAGTTTGAAATATTGCTAAGCCAAAACTTTTATGGAATGGGAAACGAGTATGTTGTTTTCCAGTCATATATACTTCAAAACTATCGCAAACAACTCCATAAGTATATTGTCCCTATTCCATTCAGCCGACTAGATTTCTAACTTTTTGGCATAATGTTTTTTGTTTCTGTTTTTTCTTCTTGCCTCTGTTAGCGCCCCGAATTGGCGCGGTACAGGAGGACGTTCAATGTTAATCAGTCTGCAAATCACATTCCTGTTAATTTTTATGTCACTCAAATCCGTTAAATCAGAGTTCAGGAAGACTTTTTGTGACCCAAAGTCGCAAAATACAATTCAGCAAGACATTCAGGTCCCTCTAATCAGACAGTGTCTTTAAACGTCATGTCTGACTTCCGTGTCAGTGATGGCGAATGAAAACACCCTATTACGCTATAGTTAAACTATATACCTTTAAACTGTCAAAAAAAAAAAAAACCCATCCTAATACCCAAACAAAAGTAAAAGAAATATTCAAAGAATAGCCATGGTTTTTTTGTTTTTCCTATCTGAATAATATGTCTGAAAGTTAATTATAACATCCAAATTGACGTTCGGATGAACAAGATGTTACTGGAATGACGCGAAACATTTTCTCAACAAGTACGAAGCAAACTTTATTCTGTCATGCTGGTGTAAACATGAAACGATTCCCGATACCGGTACTGACTGCAATTTGTCCTGATAATCCCCAGATTTCTCTACGATAAGTCAACAGTGACATAATTACAGTTGAAAATACATAGTTGTTACTGAATAATATATAATCAAGTTAGAGAAAAGAACAAAATAAACAATCACACTTCTACATACTGGCGTTTTTTTTGATAATTGGCCGGAAAGTGTTGCCCGAAAAAAATAGAGTAGGGTCCCTATAGGCCAGTGACCACATACCAGACATATTACGGCTTCACAGAATTACTGTTAAAATACACAATTGTGGTTGGTTTATATAAAATCAGATCGAAGAAAAGAAAATATGAGCATTAACAGTTCTACATATTGTCGTTCTTGTCTGATATTTTGCCCGAACATTATCGTAATTTGCCCAAATTTTGCCCGAAAAAAATAGCTAGCCCCCCCCCCTACCCCCGTCCCATACGCCTTTGATTGTGTCAAAATTAACACCGAAATTGTCTTTTTGCGCACTTTCTCGCTTACTTGTCATGTACATGCAGTCAACCAAAGTGTTATCTTTAACGCCAGGTGCTGTTTAAACTAGGATAAATGTTAATGAAGCCAATGGTTCACCTTGATGTCATCCATACACCCTTTCTCTTGAGCAAATCTCAATGAAGGTAAATACGTTTTACATTCGTCTGACATGTTGATTTAGGAACACATACTAGTATATGTACACTTCAGACACGTTTACTTAGACACAAATGTTTTTACACTTCGAACACATTTATTTTGACACAAATCTATGTACAGCTCACACACACCTGTGCATAGTTTACAATACATGTTTATTAAAAAACAAACCTATGCACAGGTCAGACACGTTCCTTTAGACACAAATGCATGTACATTTAAGTACCGCTTATTTAGACACCAAGCTGTCAACCATTCATACATGTTTATTCACACACAGCCCTCTTTACAGTTTACACACAAACTTATGCACAGGCCAGTGACGTTCATTTAGACACACCTCTATCTACACTTCAGATAAATTTATTTAGACATAAATATTTGTATAATTTCGACATGTTTATTTAGACAAAAACATATACCCAGTTTAGACATGTTTATTTAGACACAAACATATGCACAGTTAGACATGTTTATTTAGTCACAAATATATGTACAGTTTAAACAAAAACTATGTACATTTTTGGCCCACTAATCTGAACACAAGTCTTTGTACACACAAAACAATTTACACGTAAGACACGTTAACTTGTGTACAACTTAGGCACGCGTATTTAGTCAATATTCTGCTACAGTTTAGACACGATTTTCGGCATAGGTTCAGATTAGATCAAGCTGCGAATTTGATTTTCAAAGAAATATAAATTTAAGCTTGTCTGTAACCGCTAGGGAGAATGAAAACTCAAGATCTCTGATAGAAAGAAAACTTTCGCATTAATCAGAACTCTTTAAATATGTGTTTCTCTAGTATGCTATAATGGTTCATTGTGTCAGATAAAAGCAAAAAATTTTGTTGCAGGGTTTCGGTATTTCAGTATAAGGAGTCAACAGGGTGCTAGAATGGTCATATTGGAATACAAAATAATGAATGTTTTTCTAGACCCTTTACCTAGTTACAGATTCAAATCCACAAGAATATAAAGTCTGACAAATTTTAATAGGAAAAATCTTCTATTTCTGCAGATTTATTATAAATGCACAATATTCTAAGGAACAAAAAAATGTTTATTTTTCTGAACTAACAACGTTTTTTTGGTAAAGGCCTACCGCAGTACGACGGTTTGTATCTTGAAAAGTTTCTTCAGTTCCGTTCTGAACTCAGTATTATAAACCCCGTAAATTATAGGGTTGCCAAAAACAGCAATACTAAAAGAGTATACAGTGAGAGTATCAAACAGCAAGACGACTGATTTCACCTCATCCCTGGGTACATATAACTGATACATGCGTATGCTCACATAAGGCAGCCAACAAAAATAATAAATACCAGTGATCAAACCTATTGTCAGGATGGCTTTGTTTCGATTCTTTTCAGAACCAGGGCGTTTGGAGGCGATTCCTATGTTACATTCTGGTATGGGAGGTTGAGCGATGGATATTTTTTTAGATTGTTGATAAATCTTCACATAACACAGGGTTATGAGAGCAGTGGCCGGTAGAAAGAGAAATGTTCCCAGAACATTTATATAAATTATCATATTAGTTCCAGGAGACCAGTCTAAGTCACAGAATGCTAAGTTCTCTGAATATACGTATGCGCCGAAACCGATTATTGGTGTTAAAGACCAGAAAAAAGAGTATAACCAACAGAAAATTGCCACCATGGCGCATCGGTTAGGTGTAATCAACTGGTGATACCGTAAAGGATAAATACAGGCGAAATAACGTTCAACGCTCAGCGCTACCAACAGTAGGAGTTCTGCATAGGCTAACCATGTCGTAACGAAGCCGACAAATATGCATGTGCCATGATCGAAATGCCACCTACCCGTAAACCGTCCAGGCAGAGTCAGTACCACAGTAAATGTCGCAAAAGCGAAGTCTTTCATGGCTAAATTGGCTACAAGGTAGTAGGAGACTTTATGAAGAGGGTATCTTTTGTAAACTGTCAAGATGACCAGAACGTTACCTACCATGGCCATAACTGAAGCAAGCAAATAGTACACTCCAGAGATTATTTTCTCCGCGGAAATGTCACTTCCATTTTCCATTTGCACATTAGCTGAATAGTTTTCCTGAAACATTGAGTAATTGTTCAGCATTTTTCTCCGTTTATATGTATACCTATCACTACTCTTTAAATTAAATCCAGAAGACAATCTGTAACGGTTGAACCAAAGCAAAAATAAATTAGAACAGATTGAAGAGTATTAAATGTAAGTCGTCACTACTGGACACAAACAATCCCAAGTTGTTCACCAGGTTGATTTTCGTCCGATAAACAGGGCTATTGCGTATTCATATTGTTCAATCGAAGACCTATAGAACAAAACCCACTGGGCTTTCGTTGACAGAAGCTTAGATCCCTTATCAGACAAAAAGAGATACAGCGCTATCAATTATTTACAGCGCTTATGTAAACTGATAATTACCACAATGCAACGAAAGCAGTCCACGGCAGGATATGAGATATTGTCAATTTGTATTAAAAAACATTTGATCCAGACTTCTATTTCTCTGGTTAATCCAGTCTTACAGCAATCTTAATGATTCACAGCTAAAATATTTCTCTTTGCAAAAAAAAAAAAAAAAAAAAACCCTCTTAGAAATCCTGGCTTCCTGTTTCTCTTGGTGACATTCTCCAATGATCCCGTCATAAGCTTTAACATTCCTTTTGAATATCCATTGGTAAAACACGGGGTAAATTGAGAATAAATGAATAAATGTCCAATCAGTCACGTGGTTAATTTCATAATTAATAATTAAGTACACAGAATAAATATATTCTGAATTCAAGAGAAAACGGCCATCAATAGATCATTTCTGTCACACAACACCAATCAATGTCCGTCTTACAACTCCGATATACGTCAATGAACTGGCTTATCAGACTGTTACATATGGTTTCACCAACTCTCCTTTTTTAAATCTCAATGTGGGACTGGCTATCACTCTTCCAACAGACTAAGAAATGGCGATATGTTTGATAGGCTTGTGGTTAGAGCACAACAATTATCACGTTACAGCTGTACTCGTGACGCCTCTCATACCATCTCCACCAGAGTGAGGAAAGCTATGAACAACAACGTACAATTTTATCAGTGCTCGACTTCACATGAGTCGTACTGCTATGTTATTAAACCTGTGGCTATTAGCCGTTGTCAACCTAAAGGTTCATTTGCAGAGCGAACAAAGAGTAAAGTTACCCGTTAATGAAGTGTTGTGTGATTGTGGAGAGAGACAATTACTTCATATTGTCACCATTGCGCTTTATAGAATTATTCATTAACACCGTTCGATTAGTGTCTGTCGCTGCGGAATCAATTTGGTTTTTGGTCACAACAATGTAACTAGACAAATTAATAATTTACATTCATCAGTGAGCTTGTTATATCGGGCTTTAGTGATTAGTGTGATAATAATGAATATTCCACAGCCGAATTACACCTAGCTGAATGAGATAGTCAGTTATAGTGCCCGAATGATTATACTTGAATATCTACAATAGACAAAGCCGGTGAACATTTGGCGTAAAAACATTATGCGATTCGATAGCTTTTATACAAGCATTAATTAATACGACAACGACGGCAGAAATGCTTCAACGGCAAATCGCAGCACTTGAAATGTATTCACTTGGAACAATTCAGTTTAATGATGGCTATAAACCCCTGTTGTTGTTGTTTAAGATTATTGGTGTGTGCCATTCCTGCATAGGAATGATTTAAGCCACGACACTGGATTCAGTTTAGTATTTCCTTTAACATAATATCAGGATATATATTTTTTTAATATGTCGAACACATTATGAGACACAGTTTCCTCAACTTGACAATGGCTGCATGTAATTGTCAGATGAAGATTTATTTCATGTAACTATGAATTTATTAGTAGAACACCTCACAATAATCGAAACAGCAAAACAGCTTCCCGCCTTCCAGCAACCTCTTAATATTCATTAGTTACAGGGAGCGATACATCAGGAAAGTGAAGGGCCTATTTTAGCCAATCTTTCTGCCATCTCATAACCAGTTATCCCTACATGCACAGGAACCCAAGCTAAACAAATATCTAAACCAACAAAAACAGAGATGAAAGTAAATGTAAGATTTCTAAACGAACAGGGCATGAGCGATGCCACGTAAAATGTTACATGGCATTTGGGGAGCTAAGAGAACCTGTGAAAATGACCGCTGTGGAAGGGTATATATCATATAAAAAACGCAAAGCCTGTAAAATGCCACTAGCTCACAAGTAAAGACAGATAATTTATTGGACAGTTTAAAATCATTGGATACTCTCAATTCTGGTATAGTAAAGGCCGATGAGGCATCAGTAAAGACCTGTAAATACGAACCAAAATTACAATTAGCATATTCATTAAAACATTGCTTGTCAGCTAATGGATTGTATCTTTTACTTAATTCATCACTGGATTCAAGGAAAACGTAAGGCGACCTTCCTTACCAATGTGGTATAGGTGGAATTACCACCCTTTGCAAATTTTTGTTCACTGCTAGCATGTTCTGCAGTAAAAAATTACAAGACCTCACACTAAATGGTGTAAGACCACCATTATTGATTTCCGTTTTGTCACCCTCTAGTATTGTTCTTTTTAAAAATGGTGTATATCGTTTTATTTGTTCTGGTCCTGGAAATTTGTTTTTGGTGGAGTATTTGGTATTGATGTGAAGTAATTGAGTGGAGGTTTTTGATCAATGTAATAATATAGTCTAAATAGGTGACATTGAGGTGTATTTACCAGCATTTGATGGAGGGGTGATTGGGCTGTTGTTTACATTCTGAGCCAGCTTGACAACTAGTTTTGGCCAAAGGAAAGTTTGGAGGTAGCTGTGGGGCCTAACGTTAACATTACGGCTTATGGAAAATTAATCGTGGTCTTGCGCCAAATGACTGAGAGGACTGCCCAGGATAGAGAAAATCAAAATATGATGGTTGTAAAAGTTGAGACGAGGGGTTAGACCTCGCTGCCATCGGTTTAATTGTGTACTCTAAAATGCCCATGTTCCCCCTAATATGGAGATGCATTTCACTACAGGCGACCTGGAGAACACGGGACGATG
>JAVFBW010121930.1:0-14777 GCA_034783835.1 Mopalia ciliata
TCAGAGCTAAAGGGGAACAGGAAGCTGATCTGTTTGTGGCGTCTGTATTGCGTCCTGTATTTGTCCCGTCCTGTCTTGTCTTTGTTTGTTGCCAGTGGTGGCAACCTGCACCCATTGGGCTTGCACGTCGTCATATAAGTGAAATACCCTTGAGTATGACGTTTAAGCCCAATCAAACAAATCAATGCAGGTTTGATATAAACATTGAATCAGCAGCACAATTATAATCATGTTTTTGTGTGAATAATTCAATTTTGTTCAAATTGCACTATATACTATCTGTATATTAAAAACCTGTATGCTTGAAACTTTCAAGATTTTGTGCTTTGAAAAGTATAATTAAAACTTGCTATATTTTCATTTTGGTTGAACCAGTTAAGACAAAAAAATAAAAATAGGTCAGTTTAGCTGGACAATATTCCTGTTGCCTAGGTACATGTTCCTTAAATTGTGTCTTTCTTACTAAGTGAACAACAGCCATAGACATTTTCAATGCCATTCCGGAGAAATTCTAGCTGAAGAATAGAAAGGGGAACTATTAGAGGTATTTGTATGCTGGTAATCCTGGTGATAACTGGGAGACAGAGAGCCTGGGGTAGACAGAACATCAAAGTTTCTCTGGATTTCATTGAGGGTTTGTGCTTCAGGGGGGACTGAGCCATCTTTGCCTCTGTGGATCCAGTCCATTGTATTAGCAAACAAGTGTGAAATGATAGGTAACCAGCGGTGGTGTTAAAAACACAGCGTCTGTGTGCACACTGCTTCTCTAGTCAGAGGTCTGGTAAACAATGTGTTTGAGAGGGGGCATTAGCCTGCTTACTCTGCCAACTCATCAATAAAGGTCTTGTTGTTTCTCTTATTTTCCAGGAGCGACGTGAGCGAGAACAGCAGGAGCTGGAGAGTGCTAAGGAAATCGCTGACGAGGACTTTGACGGCTTTCCCTAACTCAATCGCTGCCCACAGAACAGGACTAGAAGGTGGGGGTGGTGAATGAAATGAGTCAACAGCTAACCTTGTTCTCCTTGGGGCCCACATATTGAGAACATCTAAACCAGATACACTGTACTTTATTGATTATTGAGGGCTCTCCCTAATCACACTTCTTACAAGTGAACATAACAGAGTTATCCTTTACTGCAGAACCACTTATGGAGCAATATCAGTGACAACCAAATTTTTTCAGTACTATAAAGCCATCCATTCTTTGTTTTACTGGACATCTTTGTTAATGTATCAAATATAAGTTCTAACAATTAGAAGTTCAATCCCCATTTTCGTCAAAAAACCTAACAGGGCAAAATGATTTGGGGTAAAATGGACTACGGAAATATCTCATACACTGTATATGTACCCTTTTTATTTGATTTTTGTCTTATTTATCCTTTGTTTCATTAAGTGCTTTTAAAAAAAATTACCAATTTGTTCCATGTTGAATTTTTGTTTTTCTCTACTTATCACATGTAATAGCCATACATTATGTTACATGTAAATAATAATTCACAATAATTTCTACTAAATTGCTGAGAAATTAACATATAAATAGTCCAACTGTAACTGATGTATTTGCAACTTGTTCCTGAAAGCCTGTAAAAGCACTGGTCTTTTTGAAGCTCAGTTTAGTTTCGTTCCACTGTAACACAACTGTCAAATAATTGAGAAACAAATGCAGTGTAGTGTATGAAATGTTATCAATGATTAAATAAAAACAGGTGAGCTCAGCAATTCGGACACACTCACTCCTAGCCACGGAGGCCTGTTAGTTCTCCTCCCAAGATTAATTGATTTTCTGTCTTGCATAGAAAAAAAATAAAATGGGCATCACTTCTTTACAGTCCTGTCCTTCTTAAACAGGATATTATGTAAAAAAAATTAATAGAAGAAAAAAAAAGTCTTCTCACAAAATTTATCTGTTGGGTTAGTTCTCCTAATTATGTTTGTTTACGGTCAATCATTTGGGTGGGCTACACAGATTATGGTATGGTTTGGTATCACCTCACAATTGTCTATATTAACTAGTAACATGTTTTGACTTCACAACACTATGGAAAATGTGGTCAAGGGTAGCACACCACCATTGCATAAGTGAATAGAGCTTGTCTTAAAAGTCTCAATGCTGCCTTCAATCTGACAGGTGAATAATGTCCCATCACTATATACCTTTGCTTGAATGGTGTACATTAGAATAAGATGAAGTAGACATTTGAAAAGAAGAGTTTTGATATTTCATAAAATGTATCTTGTATATAATTTATCTTTATGAAACATGTATTAGGCCACCAAACAGTTACAAAATATTATATGTGAGAGAAACCCTGTGTGTTAAGAAAAAAGAATTGTTTCATTAAATTTAACTTAGATGAGAACTATATAAAGAAATATTTGACAACTTTTGGTGGTATTTGACATTGGGTCGTTGTATTCTGCTTATAAAATAAAATCTTTTCAAACCATCTACAAGTATTTTATGCGTCAGTCATTTGACATAACCTATACGGTCCTTTTTTGTATTTGACACTCCACTTTTTGGTTTTTGGCTCATACACTGAAAACCTATTATCAGATTCCAATAAACGTGGTGGGATTATTCCATATGGTAAGATATGGCATGGCGTTGATATAGACATATGTCTTTATACAGGTGGCATATAGCTTAGCGGTAGCATGTGAACTTACTAATCCTACCTTGATTTACTGTACATGGGATCAATACCTCTG
Organism: Mopalia ciliata; assembly: GCA_034783835.1. Classification (NCBI taxonomy): domain Eukaryota; kingdom Metazoa; phylum Mollusca; class Polyplacophora; order Chitonida; family Mopaliidae; genus Mopalia; species Mopalia ciliata. Next base: position 2,716 of record JAVFBW010121930.1, read on the forward strand.
TAGACCCTCAAGTATATTGTATATGAGTGTGTCACATGATGTGGCTCTGACTATCACGGGTATGGTTTTAACTAGGTTTAAAAATCAATACAAAAATGCCCTCAAAATTGAACTTAATTCAACGGGTGGAAGCTTGAATGGGTAACAAACTTTCTGTATCAATACTCAGTACAGGCTATTTCGTGGGCTACTTTAACTGGTACTGGGCTATGGATCAGTGTAAAGCTCCGCGTCTTTCTTGCATTTGTTGACTAGCTGAACCCGAGGCAAAACTGCTCTGTGGCGTCGACGCTCCCGAAATCACATCTTCCTATCCGAGCCTTTTGTTTTGGACCAAATGGAAATACATGTACACTCGGTACAACATCCTTTTTTCGCTTCTTTTTTTCTTTAATCTTTAAATCGGTCAATTCGTTCTGACGGTCCCTTTGTGAATTGGACGTCACAAAATATTTTGTTTAGCACACTCAAGTTCTTAGTGAAATACCCTTGAGTACGACCTTAAACCTCAATCAAATAATCAAACAAACCGAATAATAGACTATTTGAAAGTCAAAATTTCTTCTTTCGAAACCACTATATTGAAATATATGTTTGAAGTCACCATAGACTTATACCTTCAGAGCTTTCATCATTGGAACAACTCTCTGAGCCACTGACGTCGGAGCAATTTAGACCTAGGTATCGTCAATATGCAATCTTAAGCTTCATTGGCGGCACAACTCTATATAAGATTATTGTCGTTCGCATATGAAAAAGGGAATTCCCAGTCATTCCCAGGTTTAGATTTGTCAAGACAGCCGAATGTCAAAGTTATCGAAACGCATCAGATTGTAAAGAACTGTTTGAGGACAGTTTTTCCGTTCGAAAACTCCTTTATCATTTTTATACGCCCAATGAAAATCGGTCGTATTATGGTATGATCAGCGTCTGTCCGTCCGGAGCCTACTGATCCGTTTCCAGAGCAGAATTCGAAAAGTATAAAGAGAATCTTTATGAAACTTGATAGGCACATTAACCATTAACTGTAGTTGTGCATTTTGCTATTGCTGATTCATCATTTTTAAAATCAGTCGGTCTGTCTGTCAGGCCTGGCCAGATGGCTCCAATCTGTTTCCGGAGCAGAACTCGAAAACTATATAGCTAATCTTAATGAAACTTGGTAGGCACATTAACCATTACCTGTTGTTGGGCCTTTTGCTATTAGGGATTCATTGTTTTAAAAATCTGTCTGTCCATTCGTCGCTATGGCTCGAATCCGTTTCTGGAGCAGAACTCGAAAATTATAAAGCCAATCTTTATAATTGATGGGTGACAATGTTTTTGTCACCCATCACTGCATTATCATTTGTAAGACAAGATTAACTAATCTCTCAAATTTAGTTCATCTTGGCTGTGTTTTTGTCACCCATCACTGCATTATCATTTGTAAGACAAGATTGTGTTATTGATATTGTTTATTGAATAACACAAATCATTATAATTGAGCAAAATGATGTTCCAATTCATGTCTGCGTTAGAATAAAATAATATTTACTGCACCTTTCTTTAAATCTTGTACATTTTCAAACAAGGATATGTTCTGTATTGTATTTTGCCGTATACAGAATTACCATGGTTACCATTTATCCTATGTGTCATCCAAATCCATTAACAGTGTATAAAACATTCCATGGTTACCCTAGTTTGACTGGTACCCAAATCAATTTCTCTCTTTTTTTGCATTCTTCCTTAGAACATGGCATGTTAGTGCCATTGTCTGAAAGGTCTTGGGTTACCATGGTCACCTCATGAGCACCCCAAGAGGCCGTATGTTGGGTTTACTAAAACTCTTGTTAATTTTATTGTCACTTTTCTAACATTCAGAGCTATGAAATGTTTCTTTTCTATTTGGGCTATTGTCTAATGTTTGAGCATGTATTAAACCATGTTCATGACATTTATGTATGGGCTGTGTAAATGTCTATGTTAATACATCTACAAGTCAACATTTATCTCTTTTTTGTATTAACTTTTATTTGACCTTTTGTGTTTTGCTGTTTTGTAGAAGCAGTATGAGTTGTTGGTGATGGAACTGTTAAAGTCCCAGACTGTACCAGAATACAGGGAGAGATTAACCTCGGCTTTCCATCGGTTAACTCCTCCCACATTGCCACTCACAATTGCACCGCATAGTAAACACATGTTTATGCAAAATTTTGAAAATTTTCTTATGGACGTGCGAGGATTTTTATGTGTAAGATGACATCCCTAAAATAAATTTGAGTGGGCGGAGTGCTAGGTATTGAACCTTTTTGAACTGATTGAATAGAAGGCTGTGAGTGAAAGACATACTCATGTTGCCTTGTGAGGATGTGCTTAAATACAAACATACATAATGTATTCCTCTGAAGATATCTTCAAACATGTTCCATAATCAGCGAGTTTATACCAAGCCTTGACATCCTGTGTTGTACCTGGGATTACAATATTCAGGGATATGTAGCTCGGTCTATTCCAGGCCCAGTTCAGATACTCGGTGATGTTTCATTCGTCCGTTTCCATAAAGATACTGGAAAACTGTTGAACTCAATAGTAGCCAATGCGCATGTTCATTACTATGGTGTTATATAGCTCCTGAGAGTCTCCCTCCTTCATGATTGAAACTAGACAAGCATTAACATCTCTTTGATAGATTTACATGGTTGACAATGGGGTAAATGAAAAGTACCCTTGCAGTTTGAGACACCAAAAGAGTCCTGATCGACTTTTCTTCCTTCAACTGGACGCCATCTTATATCCGAGCATACAAGGTTTTTTCTAATCCAGCATTAGATAATTTTTTTTTACCCAAACACGACTTTTTTCGAGTTATAATAATACTTTCTACAGAATTACAGATATTGGTTCACATGTACCGAGTACTTAAGTTTTTTTTTAAAAGTTTGGATAGCAGCTGTAAAATGTAATATTAAAGAGTGAAATCAAGTCATTTTTGTTAAACACAATGTCTTCTAATTTTGCTTGAAAACGGGCACAGGGCGATTCTCCTAATAGTTATCCACCATGGTAAAAAGTAAGACATGTAAGAAGTCAATTTATTTATGCTACATGTGGAAAGTCAATGTCTGTGGTCTTCAGAAACATAAACCATATATGTGTTACACTTTATAGTTGACGTGAAGAGAGGTGATTTTTTGGCACATTATTCAGGAACCCTGTCATATTTTTCTTGTTTATTGTATTTAACAAATATAAGATATCTTTCATGTATAACAGTTACTTGATTATGTCACAACCTGCTGGAATTATTATTGTATGTAGAAAAAAAGATATATTATAAATATGATACTGGCTTTTTTAATTTTGGGGGATTTGTGGTAACCTGGTTTTCAATAGTCACACACATAACACTGAGATCAATGAATTAAGTTAGACAGTATAATTATCTGTTAATAAAAAAAAAATTAACTTTTATAAAAGAGATTTTCAGGGGACTTTAGCATATAGACCTTTTCTGGAGTTTCTTCCACTAAGTATGCAGGAAGTTATATGAAAAAGGCAGTCACACATAACAAAATGTTTCGTGTGTGACTGTTACGTGTTTGACATACCCTCTCAGTGCCAATGGAGTGAACCAACAGCAACACATCTTGTTCAGAAATGAAATGTCATCAGGCCGACATTTCACAGATGAGTTCAAATGTAAAACTAATTTAGTTCTCTACTACATGTGCAAAGCCATACTAAGGTAACTTGTGTTGCAGTATAAGAGTGCTACTATACATATATGTAGGCAAGCATTTTATTCAGTTTTCTTTTAACTTTGTTTGCTAATAAACCGAAAGACAGCTTTATTTAAATGGGCTTATATTACTAGGCTGCTCTGCTTTTTATTAGTATCAAACATAACAGGGGGTAAAGTCCCAGCAAATGGCGGATAGATGGACGGACAGACAAATTTCCAAGCAATGTTACATGAATGAGCACTATGATAATGTACAGTCGCAATGTGCCAGCTGTTAAAAAAAAATTAATTTCAGCTCGAAGGCAAATGATAGACAGATGGACAGACAGGACAAACGTCTGAGTTTAAGAACAAATATTATGTCAAAATCCTTCACATGCTATCTAATAAATACAGGAAAAACTTTTCCCAGATTTATTTCACCATATCCCATCAAAAATGGGTAGTGGATGGGGTCCCGGGTTGGAGGTAGGGCAAAGAATCTTGTAGGTCAAAAGAGTGATCAGCAAGCATGATCAAATTATTGTTCAAATCTTCAATGTTCACAAGACTTTACAAGTAACCATGATATACACAACTCAACAGCTAAAATATTAGTGGCCATTTAGTCAACGATAGGATAGGTTCCCTCAGTATTTGGCAAGTGCATGTTATAACAATAAGGAATAGTTAAGTTAAGTCACAGGTCAAGCAGATGCTGATCTGGAAAGTTTGAGGCATTAGAATTATTGGACACTTTGTTTGCATTTATGTGAAATCACACGACGTCACACATGTAACACAGATAAAACAAATTATTCCTCATGATTGAAAGCCTTAGATCTTTACATATGGACTTTTCTTTCAAAGACATTCACTCTAGTTTCATATAATGTTAATCATTTTAAAGTATATCCAGACAATTCACATGTTTTTTTAATGTTCTCTGGGATTAAAAAAAGTAATTTTTGAGAGTCACACACGTAACGCTGATGTTTTTACGGTATACAGTCTGTTTAATAATTTGTAGAATGAAAGAGTTTTTTGAGAACTAAAGAGGTAGCATTATGGTACTTCTGTAGCATAAAAGAGATAGTTAGTGAATACAATTAAAGTGTATTATAGAAAGATGTTCCAAAATCCACTCTGAATGTCACACACGTAACGGGAGAATAGCCCATATATATAGCATCTTGCCAGTCCCTACGCTCTGCAAGAGAGTTCGCCATTTCATTGGCAAATCAAGGTTAAAGCTTACTTTTCTATATCCCTGTATATTGTAATCCAAAGTTATATTCCATTCACATTTGTATATTTTTTTAAACCTCTTGCAACATTTATAGTAGAAGCCACAGTCCCTTTTGACCATAAGCATTACAGCCTTACTCTTTAAAGATATAAACTTTTCTCAACCGAATGTAGACAAATGAGATTTGACTAGCATTGTTTATATATTTGTCGAAATCATCATATGGTGGAGCCACTCAACCTCATTCATTACGCATTCCAGATTAACACTTGTCCAATTAATCATGCATTCATTAATCACTAGAATTGCTCTTCTTTAGAACTTTCACGCTTTTACTTTTTCCAACATTGTGCAAGATATTTTTACAGAAGTATTTCATATTAGTGATTAGAAAGTGAACAAACATTTATTAATAAGTATTATGTGTCATTTAAATTTTTCTCTATTCTTATGATGTGTTTGTTGTCGGCCAAATTATCAGATATTGACTCACAACTTATTGTTTACCCTCAATTTGTTTGACTTACTTCCTTGGAAGTAGTCTTCTTTGTGAACATTGATATTGGTTTGTGCTAACATTGAAACTTGACCCACTCGGCAGTTAGGCATTACAGGGAATACGGTATATAAAATAGCAAGCAACTAGTCAATCACCCACAAAAAAATTATATGGTCTTTACTTTTGACGGAATCATGACATTGTATTCAAGTTTTGTCTGGATGTTGATCAAATGGATGCCATATACATTACATTTTTACCCCATTCAGTCTCTTAACTTGGTACCTGATAATGCAATCCAATTGGTTGACCGTTCTGCAAGTTGTATAGGACTGCTCAGATGACAACTGCCCTCACACTGATCTGATCACAACTACCTCAATCCCAACTGGCCCTCTGCTGGACAGCAGTATGTTTCAAGCATAGGCATGCTGCTTTACTTAAAACTTAAGGAACAATAATTTTCCAAAAGAGCAAAATGCTTCACATTTTATGGTGGTTTTAATGGGGTAGTTACTGTTGGATACATCACCGTTATATAAGGGCATGCATAAAACACCAATCAATCTACACCAACTGATCCTTCTATTATTACCATAGAAATAGCTTTCTCTGATGATGGCCATGGCTTACTATTAGCATTTGCGCTTACTAAACCTACTTCAATTTGCCATTCACAGGATCGAGTCCATCTTTTGACCACCAGGTATACGAGTGAGTCACATGATGTGGCTCCGGCAATCACAGGGTTGGTTTTTACGTGGTTTTCCACTGTAATTAGGCAAGGAGCAGTGTGGACTATCATACAGGTGAAATACTTTAGAGTACACGTTAAACCCCAAAGAAACCAACCAACCAGGGATAGATTTTTTAACACATGTGTCAGCCTTATTGTTGTAAAATAGAAGACCATGTAATGCTTTTTCTTATTTCATAGACCTTCATAACAGATTGAAACTGTGTTCAAACAGATCATTTTGATTCCGTTAAAAATTAAAATTGTTTTAATTTATCTATGTTGAGTGTTTAAAAATGAATTTTAATAAATTATTGTCAATCAATATTTCCAAAGGTGATACATTTCACACAAACTTCTAATAAAATCTGGGTTAAATGTATGTGCTTCTTTTTTGGACAAATATTTGTTTTTAAATATTGGTTTAACATGTTTATGTTACTGGACCTTTTAGAAGTTGTTTTCAACAGCAAATTTGCTGCATTTTAATTCGTTTTGTTTATACTTATTAATTCCATTGACTTCAGAAAAAACGGTTATTTGTCAATTGTTGTGATGTAATATGTGTTTGTGTGTTCGCACTTGTTCCCTTCAAGGTAGTCCCAAACTGTTGTTACCTAGAAAATTTATTTTAAAAAAGAACAATATTCACCTGGTGATTTGCAACTAGTTTCATTTAAAAATTTGGAGAAATTGGAATTCAAATAGCTTACTTTTATAAACCCTTTTAGGGCTCAGCGATTCACGAATGATGTCACCTGGAGAGTACACCACATGACAGGTGTATATATAGAAAACATTAGCCATTATGTTATTCTCCAGATTTGTTTCATGTCGTCCATAATATACACAGACTGCTCAGGCTTGTATCATCAGTGGGTGTTGTAGAACAACATCTGATGCAATTACTGTCTGTATGCTGTCATAACACAAGGTTTTTCTTGTATCTGGTACTGACTTGTCATTATCCGCTACTGTTTCTTTTCAAAAGCACTTGAGACTTTCTATCCCAACATAAATCAATAAAAACACCTCAATGATGTGTGCCATCCATCTCAGAAGAAGAAATGAATAAATTTATTTGGAGATCAGTTTCCAGTAACTAAATTTAGCTGCTCTTGTTGAATTATTTTGTGACCATTTTTATACCCCCGTCATATGACGGGACGTATTATGTTATGGGGTCGTTTGTCAGTCTGTCCGTCAACTTTTTGGTTTCCGGACGTTTACTTGAAAACCACATATTTAATTCGAATCAAACTTAGTATGTATGTTCCATGTGAGAAGACGGCCCTTGGGATTGATTTTGGCAGATGTCGACCTAAAGGTGGCGGCACTTGGTGGCAAAGTCTAAATTGGGTTTCTGTATGTTAACCTGAAAACTTTTTGTGGAATTTAAATCAAACTAAGTGGGATTGTTCCATGTAACAAGACGTCATTTGACATTAGTTTTGGCGTTTGTCGCACTACAGGTGGCGCCACCTGTAGTGCGACAAAGTCTAAATTTCGTTTCTGTATGTTAATTTGAAAACTTCATGTGGATTTCGAATCAAACTTAGTATGGTGTTCCATGTGACAAGCCGGCACTTGGGATGGATTTTGGCATATGTCGTCATACAGGTGGCGGGACCTAATGGCAAAATCTAAATTGGGTTTCTGTATGTTGTCTTGAAAACTTTTTGTGGAATTCAGATCAAACTAAGTTTGATTGTTTCATGTAACAAGACATAATTTGGGCGGATGTCTGACTACCGCTTACGCCACCTGGTGGAAAAGTCTAAATTTCGTTTCTGTATGTTAATTTCAAAACTTCTTGTGGAATTCAATTTAAACTTTATATGATTGTTCCATGTTACAAGACGTGACTTGGGATTATTTTCGGAGGATGTCGGATTACTGGTGGCAATGTCTAAATTTGAAAATTTCTTGTGGGTTTCGAATCAAACTTAGTATGAGTGTTTGGTGTGACAAGACATCGCTTGGGATTGGTTTTAGCGTGTGTCAACCTACAGGTGGCGCCACCTGGTGGTAACGTCTAAATTTGGTTTCTGTGTGTTTACTTAAAACTCCTTGTGGAAGTTGAATCAAACATTTTATAATTGTTCCATGTGACAAGACACCACTTGGGATTAGTATTGGCATATGTCGGACTACAGGTTTAAGCTTAAATTTCAGGTCTGTATAATTGCAGCAGCACAGGGTTGAGAAAGAAATTATCATTTATTGCCAAGCAAGATTCTGTTAACAGCCCATGCAGAAAAACCGTCATAAAAATACATGATCAATAATACATAATATCACAGAATACACCAATCTACATGTATCAGATAACTTCCAGAAAACAAATGTAATATACATCATCATTATCAGTCAGTGTTCAAAACGTGACTTAAAGATATAAAACACTTCTAATTGAAAAGTTGACGAAAGTACAATTCACATAAAAAACTATATACAATTTCCAACACAATTTAGTAATAATGCACATAACCATTACCCTCATATGCAAAAAAAAATAAAAAAGATACATAGGGGAGGGCTATCAAATCCCCACAATCAAAAATGCCTCTCATACAAGAAACTCACGCAATTGCCCGCCAAGCCGCAGGAAATCGCCAAAGAAAATAAAAATAATAATAATAAAAAATAATAAAAATAAAAATTACACACACATTGAACGCACACAAGCGATGACCACAAAATAAAACTTCTCCTGCTATTTTTCATACACCAGACTGAAATAAACACCAAAAAGTACTATCCTCAGGAGAAGATAGGTCCAAATATGCATAAATATCCATCAAAATTTGAGAAATAATTGGTAATGCCTTATTGGGTAAATGAGGAAACTTTCTTTTAAGACCCCGCAATAACAGTTTTAACTTGAAGGCCTGAGGATGAATAACAAGTTCATTTATCCGTGTCCTATTTCCTACAGGAATTTGTCCCTATATTGAGCCTCCAAATCCCAGCGTGATAACAGATCTGGAAGGCGGTTAAGTTCACCTAAGATATGCTTAGCTCGTAACTCCATGTCAAATTTACAACACAGCCAACATATTTCCCTTAAACAAGACTGTAAAAACTTACTTCAAGTTCTCGCAGAAATATACAAAAACCATGTTGTCACAATTGACGCTTGCCTAGTAATAAGACCCCATAACTTGAGACACACAATAATGGCTAGCAATTCCAGCTCATTTATAGCCACATTTTGCTGCAGAATATCCCCAGGAAATGGGGCATGAAAGTATGCGTGTCCACACATACCTCCGCATCCTCCAAGACACGCATCAGAAGCAAACAAACGGTCTGGTTCCGACCATTCTTCGAATTACATCATGGATACACCTTTAAACACATTCAGATAATAACCCCACCAATTTAAATCGCCTTTCACCGATTCGGGGATCTGGTGTGACTCAGGCGGTTTGTCGCAATTCAAAGTGCGGAGCCAATTTAACATTCTAGACACAATTACACGTCGAGGTCTAATGCAAGATGATACAAAATGTAAAATTCCTAGGAGAGATCTGAGCTGACTTAGTTAATGAATGGATAACTCGTAGTGTGGCCTGTCACTACAATTTTCTCCAGTCTGTCTGGGTCAATTCCAACACAAGTCGCTCTCTATCACATAAAATTCCCAGAAACTTCATCTGAGTAGATGGTGGACATAACTTTTCAGAGGCTTCGACAAGCCCACACAAATCAAGAATCTCTTTGGAAGCCACAAAGGACTCGTTGGCTGCAGGCGGCGTTTCATCTCCAGCAAAGTCACCGATAAAATGAAGCCAACTATGGCCTCTCTGACGTAACATTAAGCTGACGGCTGATGTCACGCATTGACAGATGTGCGCTGACCAAGGGTAAAACCGTGTCAAAATAAATGTTCCCATTCCAGCGATAGCCTTACAAGGAAATGTCACCCAGGTCCACGTAGATCTGGCGATAAGGCCGTCTTAAATCCCTTTTGAAGAGCATACATCCCCTTCCTTTAGGCTTGATAAGCTCAACAAGGCTATCAATATTAGGATACTGAAGCAATACTGGTTCCCCTAAATAACAATCCTTATCAATGCCATCATTAACAGAGGAATTATTAGGCATATGCAGGTCAAGTATAACACAACGATCTTTTTCACCCTTGGGAACCGTATTTAATGGTGATATTGTCATCGGGGTTTGAAAGGGATTAGATTTAAATGGCCCTACAATAGCATCAAGATTGACTTCTTTGTTAAGATATTTCTGTACTTCAACAGGAAACTGTCTAGCACCACAGTGATTTCTCACCCTACTTGCACGTCGTCGTCCCTTTAAATCCAACCTGAAATATAGACTCTAGTAATTCACACACCAATTTGTCTTCATACGTCTAGCTCTCGCCAGTATGAAATATTGAGGAGTTTTTAAGGGTATTCTCAGATTCTCATTTATATTGCCCCGACTTGTGACAGGCATCATGCAATTCAACAATGGGATCCACAGTTGACTCTCCAAGAGCTTTATGTACATTAATACTACCACACGTACTGTCAAGATGGTCCGCATCTGTGTCCGGCGCCACAACATAACATATTTCTGTTTTATTTTCTACACATTCACAAGTTACACTATCATGATCAACATTTCCTGATGAATTCTCCTCACCTATAACCCAGTCATTCGGATCAGTTAAGTCAGTGTACGGCCGCTTTAGATATTCCGGAATAAATATGGGCCGCTTTAGATATTCCGGAATAAATATGGCCGTCTCAGGATCGAGAACTGAATGAGGTCCTAGTCCTTAAGTAGAAAGTTTCTTATAAGGATAAACTTGGTCACACTCCGGGTGGGCTCGCTGGACTCGATCTCTCAGCCAACATATAGCACACACATGAATAACTTGTCTTTCTCTTCCTCGTATGAAAGCCGAATGCAGAGAGGATCGGAAACAACTCTCTTTTTGGTACAGTGAACAGAATCATACCTCAGGTTTTTAAAAAATTTTATCATTACCATAACTATTATACTTCTCTTTGTGTTCATATTTAGTGTCTCTGTTCTCACGTGCAGCATGGGATAAATCAGGTTTTACCCGAGTCACCAAAATGATATTTTCTAGCACTGACGGATCGTCCTGCCAAGTTTTACGTCTTATTTCTATTTGTCGCAGCCATGCAGCATAACAATTCAATATGGCCTGCCACTCATACATAAATACACCAATTTTTTTTAAGAATTCAAGACGCCCTTGTCTTTCGACCCTGGATATACCACCTGAAATAATCTCAAGCTCACCAGCCACTAATGATTGAAAATGTCAAGTTCAAGTCAACTCTATTCCGCTTCCAACATAATCATACTGTAAAGCTGAATGAGCCCAGGTTTGTGGAAATTTCACCTTGTCAGAAGACTTGACAGAAATACCCAAGCTTCTTTGTGAGCCTTTCTTATTAATTTTCTTTCATCTAGCATAACATCATAACTGGAATCAGAAGACTCTTCTTCACATGCAGACGAATCACTGGAACATGAATCATTGGATTGTCCTCATTTCAGACCAATCCCCACCAGCTTTCTATTCACAGCTTTAATAATCTTAAGCATCTGCTTTATGTCCGGAAGTGTTATATTTTTCTGCATTTTCACTTTTGAATTCACTTAAGCAAGTTTAAAGTCCATATCACAATCAGAATAATAATAACAGTCAGACAAAGGGTCCCTACCTCTATACTGCAAATCCTTGATATCTTGTTAAGCCTCTCTAATTTTAGATCTCCATACCTCCTCCTCTTTGTCCAGTCTTTTAACTTTTTAGCCCACAGTCATTCTGACTGTGGGCTATTCTCATCACTCTCCGTGGTCCGTCCGTCCCATAACAATTCTT
>JAVFBW010121941.1:0-14775 GCA_034783835.1 Mopalia ciliata
GAGACAAGTTTCTTAATAAACCTTAATCTCGAGTTGTGTTATGGGTAACCTACAGACATCTCGAGAGAAGGTAATGAAATACGTCAGAGAGAATCTCTGCGGGATTTTAGTGAGTCATTCACAACAGCTAGAGCTAAGAACCATTGAACTACTTGTCACTGATATTTTGAGTAGATTATAAAATGATTCGTAGCTTTAACTAGTGATCGACATCCCTGTTTCAGTGGCATTGGTATACGCAACCTATTCGAAGCAGCACTTTGTGGTGCAAAGACAGTATGGTGAAGTCACGGTTGTTTCGGGACTCGAGGCCATGACACTAAAACAATCATCAATAAAACACGCAATACGTATATTGAATAAATGAAGAGGGAACAATTGTATTGCTTCCAGGGGAATCCGAACCCGGGACGTTTGGGTTGGAGGCCCAACACTCTACCGACTGAGAAACAGAGACTCAAGGTAGAATGACACAATACATATATGTACATAAATACAAGGACAGCATAAAATCTACGAATTTAAAACTGCTTCAGGGACAGGGGTTATTTCTTTGCTTTACAGTATATTTTTTTTAATTTCTACTGGAGTAGAAATATTTCACTTCAGTAGATATAATTTTACTCAAGTCAAAATATTTATATTTGGAAATATTTCCAAAGGAAATGTTAAGTTCAATGATTTTTTTGTTTTGTTTTACATCTATGGTGAAATAAAAATCAATCAATCAATCAATCAATCATACTTAAGTAGAAATGATTTCCATCCAGTCTTCTGAAATTAAAATATTTCTTCTTATGTAGCGTTTTTTTGTACACATTGAGGTGGTCAGTATTTCTACTTAAGTAAAGAATATTCTTACGCTATTAGGAATTATTCCCACTTCGGGGAAAAAGTATTTTTATGTAAGTAAAAATGCTTTAACTTGAGTAGAAATAGTAAAACTGAATTAAAATATATTTCAGCTGAGGTGGAAATTAGTTCTACTTTAATAAAAATGTTTCACCTTGCGTTTAATTAGTATCAATTTAAGCAGACATATTTTAACCTTAGTTAAATCTACTAAATCGTCTAAGGTTTTAATAGCTTAACTTGAGTAGAAATTATTTTAACGTTTGTTCAAAATATTTTCAGGCAAGTAGAAACTTTATTTACCGAGGTGAAAATATTTCTACTCAAGTGGAAATTAGAAAAGCAATAATTTCAAATCCATAGAAAATAACCGAGTCCCTTGTGGGCCATCGTAGCATACCCATTGAAAATGCGATATACTAGTATTTAATACAATCTGTATGTTTTTCGGGAGCTCATTGAAAATTTGAGCCCCTCTAATTATGAAAGACTGCTTTAAAATTCAGTTTTAAAATATGTGAGAAGTGAAGTACCCTTGAGTACGACATTGAACCCCAATCAATCAAACTAACAAACCTAAACGCGGAGAGCCATCGTGTCTCTGTATTTTGATCTCAGATTACGAAGGGGCTCATAAAAAGGGAAATATAAGCAGGATAAATGTTATTAAGACACATTATATATAAAGCCAAAGCAGTGTCATATTTGAATGTAAAATTTAAAACCAAGAATCCCACACAAAACTTTGGAGCTAACGGACATGTCACAGTCTGAAATAAGGCGCATTGCAATTTTTTCAACAGTTATTGTAGCTGACCAAACGACCTGGATCCCCATAAACATAAACAATAATCTAGATGAGGCAGGATTACGGAATGACAAAATTGAAAGCTAGCTTCAAAACTATTTTTTAAAAAAGGTTTAATTTTAGATAAAAGATATAATACCTTATGCTTGTAAACATTTTCAAGTGGCTTTTGATCCAAGTTTATATTGACTTAATTTTTCTTAAGATGAGCTCCTTTCTGGTTGGAAGTTATTAACTAACATTTGATTTTTCTGCATTTGTACATATCTTATTATCAAACCATTTCTTAACATTTGCTAAGCCACAATTTAATTTGGCCTTAAATTCTGATATAGACTTGCCAGACGTATATATATATATATGGATGTATCATCGGCAAACGTGTGGCATTTGACACCTTTAGTATGTAAAAGCATGTGTTTAATATAGAAAAAAAAATATCAGAGGTCAGAGAAGCATGCCTTGAGGTACGACAACTTCATTATGGAATTGTTCAGCCCGGAATTTTGCTCCTATTAGATAAGTAAGGGTTACACAAATTCGTGTGACTTGTCGGTAATACCATTAAATACATTGTTTGTATGAGGATAGAATGATCAATCAGATCGAAGATTAAATGGATGTTAAGATCAGATAATTCCCCTTTGTCTATCGACGTATACCCCGGAATCGAGTAATTGTTGACAAAAAACGAAATTTTTGAAAGCCAGACTGCCTTCCATGCAACAAATCAAGCCCTTCCCAAATTGACCAAGAGCCCCTATATATGTCTTTCCATGATTTTTAATAAAACAGGCAGAACATCTATAGGCCTACAATTACAAGGACCTTGTCGTGAGTCTGTCTTAAACAGATAGGTAACCTTATTTATTTTCCGAGAGCTAGTCCGGTTATGCGCCATATTCTAGTAAAGTATACTAAAAACTCAGAAGAAAGATAATGAATTCATTTTGATTTAAAGTTTCTGTTGGTCAAACCATCATCAGGAGTATGTTTAACTCTCCCTTTTTTAAACTGACTGTACATGTCTTAAGGTCTTGCTGGACCCCTTGGGCTCAATTTAAACCAAATGTTTTTATCGCTTTGATTAAAAGTAAGGTACTTAAATATATGTTGGTGAACAATAATTCGACAATCTAATTACAAACAGATAAACTGGAGCATATAATTTACTTTTCCCATGATCATATATTTAAGTCGCAAAACTTTAATTGCGTATTTCTCGCTATTCTACTCGGACAACTAATTTATTGAATTTTATTATAATTATTGCACTTCGATAAATAAACCATGAAAAATGCAGGCTATTTTTTTGCTGTTGACATTTACTCATTTTGCTATAGTTTTAGAAATAATAATTGGAATTTAACCACATACTTTGTTTGTTTGTTTGATTGGTCGTACTCAAGGGTATTTCACTTATATGACGACGGATTGTTCTCTTCACACTATAAACAGCCTTATTACGGTGGAAAACCGGGAGGAAACCTCGTAAAAACCACCCCCACGATGTGACTCGCTCATATACATGACGGTTTTCAGGCGGACTCGATCCCGTGAACGGTAAATCGGAGCAGGTTCAGTTTTAGGAAGCGCACTCGCTACCATTAAGCCACGGCCGCGGGTTTTACCACATACACATATATTTAACCTGAGTGCTCAGGCTTTCCAAAAAGGTATACATATATATGGTACAGAGTCCTGAAAATCGCCAAGGGATACAGCAAGACCGTATTGGTTTCATATAGGACAATCATCTTTCCTAAATAATCTTCAAAGAACAATTACTTCTGATAGTTTTCCTTTCACGGTACGATTTTAGGGAATTGCCCTTACGTGCGCTGTTCTGATAGGACCGGTGCTTCGTATTTTCTTTTCGTCCAATGAAAATGCCCAAAAAAGGGGAATCCCCTCTATTTAAAACTACAAATAGTACCGTGAGAATGAGCCTTGACGTACTGGATTGATATAGTGGCTTCAAAATATGTGAACAACAAATACAAAAGTATCAGCTTCGCGTCGAGACTATTCACTTCAAGTGTCTAAGGTTGCATTGATGAGCTGAAGAGTGCCTTTCAGACAGTTTCTTCCTGTTTTTGCCATTTACAGGCAAAACAGTTGTGCCAAGTGATAATTCGTTCAGTTTTGCGTTAAACAACATTATTGGGAGTTTAAAGCGACAGGACAGCCCGCAAATTAGTTACTTTTGGGAAAATACATCACAAAGAAGTTCCTCAAGAAGTAAATTTATAAACTGAGAAATATTTCTGAATCGAACCACTCGGCAACAAATGTCATGCAGTTGCTTAGAATCAAATATCTGGGCCATAGGGCAAAAGGTCATACAGTCGCCTAGAATGGAACCCCAGGGTCACAGTACAAAAGGTTACAGTCGCCTAGAAACGAAGCCCTGGGCCACACGACACAATGTTATACTGTCACGTAGAATCGAAGCCCTGGGCAACACGACAAAATGTTATACAGTCGCGTCGAATCGAACCCTTGAGCCACTGTACAAAATGTCATACAGTCTCATAGAATCGAAGCCCTGGGCCACACGACAATAATTCATACAGTCGACTAGAATCTTAGGGCCACAGGATAAAATGTCATACAGTCGCGTCGAATCAAAGCCCTGGGCCACACGATAAATGGCATACAGTCGCCTAGAGTCGAACCACTGGGTCACACGTTGAAATGTCTTACAGTCGAACCCACGGGCCACACGTTTAAATGTCAAACAGTCGCCTAGAATCGAAGCACTACACATGGGCCACAGGACAAAAGCTTATACAATTGCGTAGAATCGAGGCCCTGTGCCACAGGACAAAATGACATGCAGTCGCCCTGAATGGGACACAGGACAAATGCGCTACCGTCAGATCTACAGGTGGCAAGATAAAACGAAAGTCGAATTCTTGCGAAGGAACTATCCGTTCCTCGTTGTATATGTCAAAATATTTAACCCAAGCAAAAAATCAAACACACTCTTGTGGATAACTTCCAGAACACAAAATTATTACTTTTGCCTTGGTTGGACCAACGCTGACAATAAAAGACTGCTGTCCTTTGAACCTACACACGCATATTGTAACTGTATCAGAGCATGTGCATTGATTTGAATTAAGCCATGTATATCTTATAGCACGTTTATCACTCTGACCACAAATCGACATCATTACGTATATGGTCACGTGAAAATGTGACCTAATTATTGAGCGTTCAGGAAATAGGATTTACCCACCACGTCTTTTAATGAAATATCATAAAATGAAATGTGAATTTTCAAATCCGTTTGTAACACAATTAAAGTTTAGTCTGCAGGCTGTTTTGTCGTACTTGTTTAAAAAGTTCAGATAAGAATTTCCGGTTGGGCATTTGTTTTTCAGAAGAGATTAATTTCTTCTTCAACGAAATGTGCTTAATGAGCCATCTTTAAACCTGCATAGAAAAAGTTCTATGCAATTCCGTTTCTTTTGAGTGGGTGGGTCATACCTCCGGGTTATTTGAAATATTTTTAATTTCTAAATACAGGCATTTATTTATTTTTTTTAAAATCCTTCCTGTTGCCCTGGTGCTTTCTAAGCTAAAGCGAAATAGGAAGCCGATATCCTGATGATGTCTTTGTATTGTCCTGTATTTGTCCTGTGATATTTTTGTTTGTTGGCAGACGGCCGGGGGTGACTTCCTTTATCCATCGGCTTGGTACGCCGCCATTTGAGTGAAATAACCCTAATTTCGGCGTTAAACGCCAATCAATCAAGGTGTGTTGGTGGGGGAGAGTATATGGACGTTTGATGGTGGATGGAGTTGAATAGAAGGCGTTGGCTATGATTTCCGCAAGGAGTGGTTAATTAGCAAGCCTTGGTTAATCAACCGCCTCTCTTCCTCACACTGCCGAGATCTATTATAATCTGTGACCAGTAATGGGTATCACGAGGCTCTTCTGTCTCGTTCATAACATGGTACTTGGATATTTCTCGATTGAAACAGTTTAGTAGGAGCTGTTTACCACAATAAATTGTTCACTTAACTCATGTAAGGATTCAATGAAAATGCCGCCGGGACATTTAAATTTCTTTGAAAAGATTACCTCTCTATTGTATCCGCGTGAGCTCAAGTTGTACGGTAAAAATACGTTTTTTAAATAACAGCAATTTTCGGTATCTTGTAAAAGGACGCAAACAGTTTATGTATATATTCTTTTGGAAATGCTTTCTGAAGCGTACTGTCTCGAGTGAGTATGCTAGTAACAAGATAAGTAAATGAATGAATGAACGAATGAAGAAACAAATGAATGAATGAATCAATCAATCAATAAATGAACCAATAGATCAATCAATCAATCAAAGAAATCAATGAATCAATCAATGAACCAACCAACGAATGAATGAATGTTTACTCAATATATTAATGAATAAATAAGTAAATCAACCAATCAATTTAGCAATCTTCGAACAATTCACTAAATAATTATTCCCATGAAATTGCTAATCAGTTTTACAAAATTAATAGATGGACTTGCGAAAGCTGAAAACATATACAAAACCAAATTGTATGAACTTATGAGGTTCTTCTTTTGGTGGACAAAATGTACACAGCAGTACCAATTACTTCTTTCTTTTCCCATTGTTCGAAAATATCACAACAGATTTCCCATGTAAAGTTCATATGTATGGCTGTTGAATCGCTTATCTCTATATGAGTAACATATTAGAAACAAAATCAGTAAGATCAATTAAAATGTCAATTTATTCAGTGGGAATCACGGTAAGATCAGTTAAAATGTCACATTTTTCAGTGGGAATCACAGCTAGATCATTTAAAATGTCGATTGATTAAGTAGGAATCACATTTAGATCATTTAAAATGTCAAATGATTCCGTGGGAATCCCAGTAAGATCAGTTAAAATGTCACATTATTCAGTGGCAATCTCAGTAAGCTCATTTAAAATGTCAATTTATGCAGTGGGAATCACAGTAAGATCAGTTAAAATGTCAATTTACTTAGTGGGAATCACAGCTAGGTCAGTTAAAATGTCAATTTATGCAGTGGGAATCACAGTAAGATCAGTTAAAATGTCCGATTATTCAGTGACAATCTTTGTAACATAAGTTAAAATGGCCAATATTCAAGCTTTCAAATAGTGTTTTGACATTTATATCCTAGAAAATAATTCCGATAAATAACAAATGAACGATAAATGAAATATATACTCACAAAAACAAATCCCTTGTTTCCATGTACGAAGTAAATTCCACATTTTCGGTAAAGTTCACACACTCATACACTGGGTATTATGTTTGGGTTTAAGTTTTATATATAGTTAAAGACACCAAAACCTCACCCCGTATAGGTACCCAACCTGTTCTTAGTTATTATTTGCTTGTAAATGGCGCATATCCTTAAAAGACATTGTATATGTGTTACTATATATATAGAATAAACTCTACAAAAATTTGAACGGATAATAAAATGACTGTTAAGCGAAATGAATTATCAGACCGATTGGGTCGATATCTTATTGACTGCATACAAATTGTTTTCATGATTAGAGGGAAATATGTGGAAAATATAGACTTTGTAGTACAAAATTGAAACAGTGAATTTCGCTTTTAACCTAACCTAATTGTTAGAGTACTTGCTGTATGTTTTAGGAAGCCCATTTCATTTATAGTCTACTTCGCTGAACTTCCATTATACATGATCCATATATATATAGGTGAGTGAAAGAAATGGACCGGTTGAAAATGTTTGCTTTATTTATTTTCTACGGGGCCCCAGCATTAAGCTCTTTTGTGCTTATTTTACATACCAAGCTCAAGTTTCAAAATATATGATAAAAATTACGCAGTATATCCTTTGGAAACTGCTCAGACACAAATAACAACTACCGCGTGCTACTCAGATGCCCCTCTTAATATAAATTTAGTTATCTTTACATAAATAAATTTGGAGGTAAACGGGCACCTTGCGAACCCTCAAACCGTCGCTGAACTGAGGCAAATTTAGAGGTGGCTTGACATGCCGTATATGGATTTCTTTAGCTTTACTTTCTCTTAGGTCGATGAACCATTCACGTCCGTCTGGCGACCATCAGGTTTATGATTGAGGCACACGGTATGGCTCCGGCAATCGCGGGATGTTTTTTTTTTTTATTTTATTTTTTTTTACGAAGTTTCCTCTAGATTTCCCATGGTATTTAGGTAAGGAACATTGTGAAATGGAAAATCCATCGCCATATAAAGTAAATGCCCTTACATACGACGTTAAACCTCGATCAAACATACAAGCAAAATACTATCTCTTAGGAAAGCATGCAAGTGAAATAGAGTTTTACGTACATCTTCATAGGGCAATTCTACTCTAGCAAATGACACCAGCGAGGAACTAGATGCGAATTCGTGTCTTATAAACTATACAGTATATAGAGATACGACGTACAGACCTATATGATAACTTCATAAATAAGGACTGCCTCTGAATAACATATAACGTTGAACGTAGCATAACTAGCCAGGACCTTGCGTTAAGTTTACTTCATAGATCAAAAACCTACAACTAGCTTATTGTGTACTCTCACAAAATCACTTAACAATCAAAGACTAAGCCTATAATCAATATAGGCGTAGGCCTATATTTATAAATGGAAAACACAACTGCATAGTATTACATGGACCGTGACAAGCTGGCCAGTAAGTCGCATTCAAGGCAAGACAAATTGCAAACACAGGTAACGCATATAAACACAATACAAATGAGGTCAGACCATCACCAAAAAAGTATACACAAATTTAGGGGCTATATACA
This sequence comes from Mopalia ciliata, assembly GCA_034783835.1. Taxonomy (NCBI): domain Eukaryota; kingdom Metazoa; phylum Mollusca; class Polyplacophora; order Chitonida; family Mopaliidae; genus Mopalia; species Mopalia ciliata. The sequence goes on from JAVFBW010121941.1 coordinate 8,472, forward strand.
GGTCGGATTTAACTACTTGTGAGTCTCACATAATTTGAGGGAATACTGTTCAAAAATAACATATAAGTCCTCTATTAAACAGGTATGGAATCATGTTAGAGCCATTAATGGCAAACGGAAGTCATCCTCTATTTCCACTCTTAAAATCAATGATACTTCCTATGTCTCTAATGTTGATAAAAGTGAACTGTTAGCTGACAGTTTTACTCGTGTGTCGAGTGACGAAAATTATGATGGGGATTTTTTGTCTCATAAACAGCAAACAGAACAAAATGTAAACTTTTTTGCCAATAGCATTGCCTTTCATGACATGCCAATTAATGACGATTTTTCTTTGTTTGAATTGAAGCAGGCCATCGGATCATCTAAGGACTCCTCGCCTGGTCAGGACGGATTGTCGTACAGCATGATAAAACATATACCTGACACCAGCTTAAATATAATTCTTTTGCTGTTCAATACAATTTGGCATAAAATGTATTTACCAGCTTCATGGAAACGGGCCGTTGTAACCCCTGTATTAAAGCCTGGTAAAGATTCGTCCAGTCCGGGTTCGTATCGTCCTATAGCTCTGACATCTGTGCTATGTAAGCTAATGGAGAAAATGATTAACACACGACTTCTTTGGTATTTAGACAAACACACTATTCTTTCACCTATCCAGAGCGGCTTTCGTAAATTTAGAAGTACGGCAGACCATGTCGTGACTTTGGAGACTTGTATTAGAAATTCCCTCGCTAATCGTGAATATCTTTTAGCCGTTTTCCTGGACATTGAAAAAGCTTACGACATGGTCTGGAGGGAGGGTTTGTTGATTAAGCTTAGAGACATTGGAATTTCAGGTAGAATGTTTGGCTGGATCAGAAGTTTTCTCTCTGACCGGTATATACAAGTTCGTATCGGTCAAGAGTTATCTTCCCTTCGCAATGTTAAGAATGGAGTAATTCAGGGAAGTGTAATTTCACCTACACTTTTTAATATCATGATTAATGATTTACCTAAAAGCATTAACCCAAAACTTTCTTGTTCTTTATTCGCAGATGATAAAGCTGTGTGGTTTTCCAGCAGAAATTTTAAAGTTGCTGTAAAGTATATCCAAGAAGGCTTGACAGACATTGCTAAATGGGCCAAGAATTGGGGGTTTAGGTTCTCTCCCCTTAAATCTGAATCCGTGGTGTTTAGCAACAGGCCTCTACCCTGTGTTTTGGATCTTCAAATGAATAACGTCAGAATTCCTTGCTCCAATTATTTTAAATATCTAGGAATTATTTTTGACAAAAAATTAACTTGGTCCAAACATATTGATCAAATAATAGCTAAGAGTCAAAAATCTTTAAATTTGATAAAATGCGTTTCGTCGACGTCATGGGGCGCGGACATGAAATGCCTCCTTATATTATACAGATCCTTTATACGTTCTCGTATTGATTATGGCTGTGAGGCGTATGATTCCGCTTCCGAATCCGTAAAGCAAAAGTTAAATTCTCTTCAGTGCCAGGCATTACGACTTTGTACTGGGACAATGAGGTCAACATCGTTGCATGCTTTACAAGTTTTATGTGGGGAATTCCCCTTAAGTATTCGACGTCAGATACGTTCAGCCAAATTCGGTTTAAAGCTTTGTATGTCATTTAATTCTTCTGCAACTGTTTTATTACAGCCCTCTTGGTATGATGGGTTATTTACAGCTAGGAGTAAGAAAAGGGTTCCGTTTTCAGTTCGTTTTTCTAATTTTTTGCAGTCAAGTTTTCCTGAAGGTATCAACTTACAACAACCGTTTATTCCACAGTTTCCGCCATGGAAGTTTGTTCTACCTGATGTCTCGCTATACTTTTCCTTGGCTATTAGGAAATGTGATCCAGTTTATATAATTAAAAGTTGTGTGCTGGACCACATAAGTTCAAATTATGGGCATTACATGCAAGTTTTTACCGATGCTTCAAAATGCGGCGAAACTGGGAAAGTGGGGGTATCGTTCTGTGTCCCAGAACTAAAATATGAGCATCTTGAGCGTGTTTCAAATCATGTTTCAGTTTTTAATGCTGAATTGATAGCCATTAATCACGCTTTGGTTTGGATTTCAGATGTTAGACCATCTGTAGTTGTAATATTTTCAGATTCCCTGAGTGCGTTACAGTCAATAAGAAATTTCAATATCTCTCGTCCTTCGCCAATACTATGTGAGATTCTTTACAGTGTGACGTCTCTATATTACCAAGGAATTTCCGTTAGTTTAGCCTGGGTTCCAGGTCACGCAGAGATCCAGGGAAATGAAATAGCAGATAAACTAGCTAAACAGGCTGTGCATAAAAGTAATGTGTCATGTAACATTGGATTAAAAGTGTCTGAATGATTATCTTCACTTTCAGGAAAGATGAAGTTATTATTTATTGTCGGGCCATTTTCCAGTTAATTCCATTTTGTATAGAATTGGTAAACATGCTGATGGTAATTGTGATGAATGTGGAGAGGTGGATACTATTGATCATTTCCTGTTACGTAGCTCACGTTACACGATTGCTCGTCGCTATTTGAACAATAAGCTCCTTTCTGTAGGTATTCATCGACCGTCTATAGCAGGTATTTTAAATCCACAAAAGAATCGATAAAATTTTTTTTGCTATTGGTGTTAATTTTATTAAACGAACGAAGAGGGTCTATACCATGCAATTTGTTTTAAAGATGTACTTCCCCACATTTAAAAGATCTAGCTGTTTTTAGTGTGAATAAATATGAAATATTTTTAATTAATTTACAAAAAATATACAGCGTCCTATAAAGGCTAAAGCCTGACACGACCTGGCGCGAATAGAACTCCGATACAGAGTCTGTATGCGCCATTAATTTATAAAAACTGAAACTGCCCTAAAGGACTATACCGTAATTAAAGTTGGGGAATATTAAAGAGTTGTAGAGTATGGCTAAAGTTCTTTTATTCACTGAGTTAGAAATGTGTTTGAGAAGGCCGATGTTTAGAGATAGTTTTTTACAGGTAGTGTTAATGTAAGACGTCCATGTCAGCTTGTTTCTGAAGATAATAGATATAAATTAAATTTCAGTAACAACTGTTAACTGAGTGCCACCAAGGATAAGTGGAGGTATATGAACACGTTTGTTATTTGGGCAAATAATCATAACATTAGTTTTCGATAAGTTAAGAGATAAGCGATTTTCTGATAACCAGTGTCCAATTTTCGATAATTCTCGAATAACTCTATCAGTGGTATTTGAGAGAGAAGATGAAGAAGTTGAGACGCACGTATTGTCAGCAAACAAAGTAAAGTTAAGAAGATCCGAAGATCCGAAGATTATGTAAATGAGGAATAAGATGGGTCCCTAGATGGATCCTTGAGGCACCCCGCATAGTAAATGATTTATGGGAGAACGAAAAGAACCAACTGTAACAGATTGTTGACGATCAGCTAAATAACTGCACAACCATTCGTTAGAAGTTGATCAGAAACCATAGTGATATAATTTATGAAGAATAACAGAGTGGTTAACAGTATCCAATGCCTTAGAAAGGTCGCGAAAAACTGTAGCAGAGTAAAGTTTATCTTCCTTTGCAGAAAGGAGAGAGTCGTAAAGAGAACAGGCTGCTTGTGGAGTTGAATGATTTTGGCGAAAACCGTATTGCTCACAACTTATTATGTTATTTTTATCCAAAAATTGAGTTATTTGGTTAGCTGCTAATTTTTCTATAATTTTGCTGATACTGGGTAATACAGAAATTGGGCGATAATTTTGTAAAAGATTAGTCTCTCTTGATTTATGCACGGGTATAATCTTCCCAATTTTCACGGGATCTGGAACCTTTCCAGATGAGAACGAGAGATTGCATATATGAGACAGAGGAATAGCAATATATTGAGAAACTTCCTTGAGGTCAGCCATAAGTATGCCGTCTAGTCCTGGTGAAGACGATTTTAAGCCGGATATGGTAGACCCGACTAATTCAGGGGAAATAAATGAAAATTTAAAATTATTGGGGAGTCCTGGCCCGAGATATTCAGTGTAGTGATGATTAGTTTGGAAAATGTTAGCCTCGAGATCAAAATGAACTAAACAAAGGCAATCATTGAACGCGTTTGCTATTAACTGCTTATCCATTACGTCATTATTGTTTATATTGAAAATTAATGGTAAAGTTTGTGATTTTTTTTTTGAGAGAAGTTCACGGATTGCTTTCCATGTTGATTTTATATCGTTATCGCAATTTTGGAATTTATTTTCAAAATATGTTTTCTTAGCATTTTTAATTACATTGTTTAATCGATTTCTATATGACCTATATTTGGCACGCAATATCAAACATAAAGAATTCAACTGATCGCGGTATAGTTGATTTTTTATGGTAGATAGAATTGATAATGGCTGGAGTAGTCCATGGTTTTCTTATTTTTGATTTAAAAGTAGTTGCCTTTACAAGGAGAAAGCACTCATCATAACTTCTTTCTGTTATAGCAACGAATGAATCTAGAGCCAAATCGACGTCATGGGTGTTTAAGATATTTTGCCAGTTTGTAGCTGCGATTCCATGTCTAAATTGTTCAGTTTTTTTACTTGTCTTCTTACGATACTATTCTGCATGATTCTGTGTAGGTATGTGAGGGTCGTTAATTATGCTGAAAACAGGTAAATGGTCATAGTTATCTGGATAACAGACAGTATGCTGCGCTCGCTAAAATTAGTGAAGATGTTGTCAATTAATGTCGCTGAGCGGCCATTAGGCCTGGTAGGTTTGGATATTAGATGAAAGAGATAGTTTAATTTCATGGATTCTAAAAATTCTTTAGATGAATGGTGATGATCGGTCCGAAAAAGATCTATATTGAAGTCGCCAAGAGTCATACAATCCTTTTTTGGAGGAATTTTTTGCAGCAATATAGCGGGGGCATGGTTGAAGGGTGTCACAGATTTACCAGGCGGTCTGTAAATCAGGCCAACAAAATAGATCTTATTTTGAAAGGAAAAGTCTAGAAAAGAGTTTCAGTTAAGCCATTATCTTGAATGCCAGTTAGGTCCTCGATTACACGGCTCGATGACAAACGGAGAAAGCGTTATAGCTAGGAATGGAGTAGAGGGAACCGGTAGATGGGTTTAACCAACTCTCGCTAAAAGCGAGAATTTGAAATTGATGTTGGATACCGCTTAAAAAGCCGATGATTCCATCGAAGTGTTTGGCAATGCTGCGAGCATTGAGGTGAAGAAAAGAAAAATGATTGGATGAGACACTTTGACGGTTGAGTTTTGCATTGAGCGGGTCTTCAGAGTAATAGTCAAGTGTTGAACTTGTGTTCATTTTCGGCTGTGACATATTTAGCGTTACTGCTATGATTCAGCTTTACTGGTTTGAAACATTGCTCATTAATTTTGTCAAAGTCGATAGTTTTAAAGATAGGAGATAAATTAAGTGTAAGTAGAACAGGGTGATCATGCAAAGGTAGTTCAGCAAATAAATTTAAGAATGGAACAGGCTCAATATTCACATCATCATTATCCATTTGAGATGTAAGCCTCATTATACAGTTGACAGTTGAATAAATTATGTATCCATACAGGTGTGAAAATAAATAATACACTGATAGATTATAGACAAAAGAGTCAAGCGGTTTGGTTGTACAACAATTAATAATGAAAACAATACTACTTTGTAAGGGATAATAATATAAACAGCATATACAGACAGTGGATGTCAGTATAACTGTCAATTCTCCAACACTCCGTGCAGCACAAAAAGAACCATGTTCATATTGAATTGCGGAAAGTGGCAGATGACAAAATATTATGCAAGCATAGCTAGGATATAGGGAAGCCAAAGGTTGTTTTGGATTTTATCAGAGATATTCTGACAGACAATGTTGTTGGAGAAATCAGACAAGACGCCTTTTTGATTGATTTAGAAACATTTTTTAAATACATCATATGATAAATCACGTATCACAATTTTGTATTTATACAAAGAAAGGAAATACAAGATGAGCGCAACATAAACTTCATTTCTGTATTTTATTTTTAGTCCACAGTCATTCTGACTGTGGGCTATTCTCATCACTCTCTGTGGTCCGTCCGTCCCTCCGATAACAATTCTTGTTATTACTATATCTCAGATACTGCTGCTCCAATCACATTAATATTTTATTCAAATCTTCCCCACATGGTCTAGTTTTGCAGGAAACATTTTGGTTCCTGTCTGTCTGTCTGTTCGTCTTTAATTGAGTCATTTGCCCATAATTTACACATTTTTGTTATCGGCTAATCTTGGAAACCTCCATTCCAATCAAGTCCATATTTTGGATTTAGC
>JAVFBW010121952.1:0-14772 GCA_034783835.1 Mopalia ciliata
ATTGGGGTGGGTGGGGGTGTTACAGACACTATGGTGTGACCACGGTTTTCCCTAATCTGTATGGTAGCTAAATTGTAGGGAAGTAGATGGACCCCAAAAAGTTCTTTTAGTCCTAAACCAAATATCCACTACTATTGTGGGTTTTAAAAGTAAAGGACTTCCGAACCTATCTTCAAGATTGCAACTTAATGTTTTAATTTAAACTACTACTTTGAAAATTTGGTTTAGAGGTAACCACTGTTATCTTCGGCTCCACAAACCAAAATTTTATCATTTAAACTAACCCCTAGATAATATTAATGAGGCTCTCTAGTCTAAACTAAATAGACTTTCTGCTTGGAAGGCAAATGTACACAACTATACTTACTAGAGAACTAAAACTCTAACTCAATAAAGTCCTTTAGGTCAACTGCCTCTACAACAATAGGTATAAAAGAATGGTTAGCCCCACAAATTTCGGAACACTGGCCATAGTATACCCCCGGTTTCTCCACAAACATTCTAAAACTATTTAATCGCCCTGGAACAGCATCTATTTTTACTGCCATTGAGGGCAATCTCCAAGCATGTAGTACATCAGCCGATGTTGTGATCACAGTAGTTTCCATCCGGTAAGGAACAACAGCACGATTATCTACCTCTAATAAACGATACTCCCCCACTTCTAAGTCAGCTGTAGGAACTAAGTAAGAATCAAAGCTTCCTCTTTCTCTTAGAGGAATTTCATATCTCCAGTATCACTGATGGCCTGTGGCCTTTAAAATTAAACCTCTCCTAGCTTGCTCATCAAGTAAATATAAAAGACGCAAAGAAGGTAAAGCCAGTCAAACTAATAAAAAAGCTGGAAGAATAGTCCAAACAGTCTCTAATATTTGAGCCTCTAACACAGTTCGGGTAGTAAGCCTATTTCCTGCAAACTTTACTCCTAAAAACCCAACAAATGTAAAAATTCCCAATAACAAAACCATAGCATGGTCATGAAATAAATGCATCTCTCTCTGAAGAGGTGATGCGGCATCAATTAGGTTACATTGACCTCAAAATCTCATTTTAAACAGAAGAAATTCATCTATAATAACATCTTCAGTGTTGTGCTTTAACTTTAAGCTATCTATTTTACCATAAAATCAGCCACAAAAACATTGCTTCTAAAGCTCGACAAGCTATTATTTTAAATAAACTAGGCTGACTACACCGTAGCTGGTATTGTCCTTGAATTATGACTAATTAATTGTAATCAAAGAGAAGGCGCTCTAATTAGTAGAACATAGAAAAGAAAATATAAAATAGTTATAGGAACTGCTAAGGTAATATAAGGCTCTTCAATAGGACAAGCCCCTAACCAGGTTAAAATCGCAAACGTAGATAATAAACTCCAAAAAATAACTTGGTAAGGAGGAGTAAAAGATGAAGGCATTAGCTTTCCCGAAGCCCCTAAAGGTAAAAAATATAAAATGACAATTGAAAAAACTAAAGCAATTACACCACCAAGTTTATTAGGAATACACCGCAAAATAGCATAAGCAAATAAAAAATACCATTCAGGTTGAATGTGGACCGGTGTAACTATAGACCTTGCTTGATTAAAATTTTCAGGATCACCTAAAATAAAAGGGTAGAAAAAACCGAGAATAACGAATCCTATTAAAACGACCATAAAACCGACAATATCTTTCCACGTAAAATACGGGTGGAAAGGAATCTTACTAACATGATTTATCTCTCCTAAAGGATTTGTTGACCCCTTTTCGTGAAGAAACAATACATGTAACGCTGACAACCCAGCTACCAAAAAAGGTAATAAGAAATGTAAGGAGAAAAATCGGTTTAAAGTTGATTGCCCAACAGAAAAACCACCTCAAACTCACTCCACTGCCCTTTGACCAATATAAGGAATTGCTGAAATTAAATTAGTAATTACAGTCGCACCTCAAAATGATATTTGCCCTCACGGTAGCACATAACCCACAAAAGCAGTTCCTATTCTCACAAGAAAAATAGTTACACCAACTATTCAAGTGTGTGGTTGTGTGATATACCTTTGATAATAGAGGCCCCGACCAATATGCACGTAAAGAAAAACAAAAAACAAAGAAGCTCCATTCGCATGAAGATTCCGAAATAATCACCCCCCAGGGGTGTCACGAATAATGTGAATTACCGATGCAAAGGTATTAGTTATATCTGCCGTGTAGTGTATTGATAAAAACAACCCACTTAAAATTTGTAGCCCTAACAATATTAATAAAATAGAACCTCCATTTCATCAAATTGAAAATCTTATAGGTCTAGGAAGACCTAATATTCTCTCCACAGGATTAGACTGACGAATCTTATACATAAAAATTTAGAGAACTAAAAGAAGAAACATAATCATTTCCCCGTAACCGGAGTACTCTAACCAGAAGAGAAAGCCCTAAAGCGGCCTCACACGCCGCAAAGGTTAACAGCACCAGAAAGTAATGTAAACTAGTGCCTAGAACTACCAACCTCCCATATAAAAATACTAATAATATTAACATAAGTGCCTCTAAACTAATCAACATGCCTAGCATACGTATATTTAGCTTCACAAACCCAATCAACGAACATAAAATACCAATTCTGGAAACTTTAATTAAAAACAACGAAGTTAGACCGAATCATTCCAGGCTTTGAAGGCCCATGGTTTATTGTGTTTAACCTATAACTTCACCTATACAAGAGACTTTTCAGTCATAAATAGATTTACAATCTAGCGCCTAAAATTTCAGCCATCAAAATATTTACAAGTGCAAGCCTAACAACAGAACTAGAAACAGCCCACATAAAGAAAAGGGTAAAAAAGATTTTCAACATAGCATTATTAATAAATCATAACGATAACGAGGATAAGCCCCACGAATTAACAGAAATAAAATAGACACAATTAAGATTTCCAATGTCAGAGTTAAGGGTATAAATAAACTTCTTCTGAAAAACCAAACAGCTGTTGCCATAGATATAAACAAAATTCTAGCGTATTCAGCCAGAAAAATTATAGCAAATAAAGCTCCACTATATTCTACATTAAACCCAGAAACAAGCTCAGATTCTCCCTCAGCAAAATCAAAGGGAGCCCGATTAGTCTCAGCAACTGTCCTGGTAAACCAAACTAAAGCCATTGGAACGAGTAAAATTATAATTGGATAACCATTTCTCACCCCCTCGTCCCACGACCTAGTTATTAGAAGAAAAGCAGAGAACAACAATAATAAAAGTATTCTAACTTCATAAGAAATAGTCTGAGCAGCAGCACGTAAAGCACCTAGAAAAGCATATTTTGAGTTTGAAGCCCAACCAGCTAACATAGTCCCATAAACATTTAAAGCGGTTACACAAAAGAAGAGCAAAACTCCTCATGAGACATACTTATAACTGTAGCAACTAGGGTAAAGATGTCAGAGAACTAGCCCTAATATTAACCTTAAAACAGGCGAAAATATAAACATATAAACATTACTTCCATAAGGCATCACTTTTTCTTTGATAAACAATTTTAAAGCATCCCCAAGAGGTTGAGCAATACCCGCAATCCCAGCTTTGTTAGGGCCTTTACGGGTTTGAGCATATCTTAAGACCTTCCGCTCTAAAATAGTAAAAAAAGCAACACCCAAAATTACACATAAACAGGTTAAAATTCTAATAAGTAAATACTGAAACAAATAAAAATAAGAAAATAATAACCAAAATAATCAACAATAAACGAGAGTTAGGTCAAACACCCCCTTCACTAAGTTTTCTTCCTGCTCAGTAGATTTTGTTTTTAATAAAAAAATAAGGCTCTAATCAACCATAGTCAAGTACACCCATAACACTTAAAATTTTTGAAAAAACTTTAGGTGAGCCGTATACCAGAGGAGTTAAAAAAAATATGGTGGATAACTCATAACTTTTTAAAGTTATCTGAGTTCCAATAAGACCTAAAGTAATCCCAACCACAGTAACAACATTAATTAAAATAGAGTAAGACCTAGGGAGAAAAACAAACTCTAAATTAGAAATCTCTACTCTACTCAAGAATTCTCCCCCAACAACAGCACCAAACCCAAGAAGAATAACGGGAAGAAAAGTAAACACATCAGTACACCCAGATAAAAGAGGGATTCCCCTTTTACCTCAAACTACCCCTTTCAACCTACGAAAAACATATTTGGCTGTTATTAAAGTTGCCACTAGTATTAAAAGAACTCTAATAATGTTAATAGGGGAGAACAATATCAACTCTAAGATTAAATGCTTAGAATAAAAAGCCCTCATAAAAGGAGCCCCCACTAGACATAGACTTCTAACGGTAAATATCAAGGCAGTAAAAGGCATCCTCATTCCTAAACCCCCTATTCTTCGGATATCTTGGTTTCCTCATGTTATTATTAAAATATGCCCCGCAGCCAAAAAAAGAAGAGCCTTAAACAAGGCGTGTGTGTATAGATGGAATAACCCTAAAGACGGGAAATTTATTCCTAAACTAAATATCATTACACCTAGCTGCCTAAGAGTAGATAAAGCAATGACTTTTTTAATGTCATTTTCATAAGTAGCAGCCCAACCACCTAGTAAACAAGTTACAGAACCACAGAGAAGAAGTAACTTACTAATTCTAGGGTCAAGGGGGGTTTGGTACCTTAATCGAATAATCAAAAAAATACCTGCAGTCACAAGAGTTGAGGAATGAACTAAAGCCCTAACCGGAGTTGGGGCTGCTATTGCAGCTGGAAGCCATGAACTGAACGGAAACTGAGCTCTTTTAGTTAAAGCAGCAATGCAAAGCAACCTCACCACCCCAGAGAAATAATAAACCTCATCTCTTATAGAAAAAATAGTAAACTGACCGCTACAACAAAATAAGAAAAATGATAACACAATAATAACATCGCCAATACGGTTAATCATGAGAGTCTGGAAACCTGCTATTTGGGATTCCCTTCTCTCATAGTAAATAATTAAAGCAAAAGAAGTAATCCCCAACCCATCTCATCCTAGTAATACAAAAAAAATAGAACCTGAAAAAATCAAAAAATTCATAGAAATCACAAAAGAAAGCAAAATTCAAATAAACCGAGTTGAGAAGGGGTCTTCTTCCATATACTTACTTGAGAAAAAAAACACCCTCCCCGAAATTAAGGTTACCACTATACTAAAACTAACACTAATTTTATCAAGAATTAAAGAAAATGTAAAGGGAATACTACATAAAGAAAACAGCTCAAACTCTAAAATCAGAGTTTCAGATAGATTTAGAAATAAATAACCCAACCCAAACATTGTAGCGGAGTACCTAAACAATAATATAGAAAATTTCAACGTTTTAAGACTTTTCATTAACTCTAATTGCAAATCCTGCTCCAGAAACGCGCACAACAACCAGAAGCATAGCTAGCAACAACACTACTAAGAATAGAAAAATAGAAATATTTCTTCCCCTAACTAATCTCGTTCCTGAATTTCATCCTCTCTGACCTAAAAATTGCAAGGGCTGGTACCACCATCTTATACTAAAAGAAACCACCAAAGACATCAAACCAGCTATAGAAATTCTCCCAGCTCTCGCCTTAATAGGAAAATTTCTTCTTACTAAACAAATATAAATCAAAAGCACAAGCAAACCCCCCACATAAATTAAAAATAAAATATAGGAGTACCAGAACCTCCCAAACAAAGATAAAACCCCTACTGACCTAATTCTTAAGACTATTAACACCCCAACTATCCTTACAGGACTATAGTATAAGGGAAAACAAAACATCATAAAGATCATTAAAGAGAAAATTACACTCAAATTCAAAAATGACTAAATACGCCACCCTCTAACTCCCAAAGTTAGTATTCTGATAGAACTCTTTTTGATTGGTACTAAAGCATCAAGCTTTCTATTTAGTTGCAAACCAAACCTTCTATATAAAGTATAGTAACGACTAATATTTGTATATTATAAGCTGATCCTAAATCAGGCGCATTAAATTCTGCCAAGTCAATTTTAAATCATTTAATTTATGATGCAACTCGATCCTTTCGTACTAAAGTCACAATATAAAAAGATAGAATCTGACCTGGCTTACGCCGGTCTGAACTCAGATCATGTAGGAATTAAAGTTCGAACAGAACCCACACAACAAACGGCTAATTTGCTAGTTTCCTAGTCCAACATCGAGGTCACAAACTCATCTATGGAATTATGCTGTTATCCCTCAGGTAATTTATTCCTGCTTAATATAATCGGCATGTTTTTTAAGAAAGTTATTATATATTTCTCTGTCGCCCCAACAAAATCGTTATATTAAATAAATACTTTTAAAAAAATTCTAAGGGTCTTCTCGTCCCTTTTCAACTTCTAAGCTTTTTCACTTAGACAGTAAATTCGAGATAGTAGTTAAGAGACAGCTAAACCCGGTTTTCCCATTCATACCTGACTCCATTTAAAAGCCAACTGATTACGCTACCTTAGCACGGTCAGGGTACCGCGGCCATTTATTACTTTATTCACATTGGGCAGGTTAAACCATAAATAATAACTTATGGCTATGTTTTTGTTAAACAGTCCAAGTTTATATTTGCCGAGTTCCTTTTAACTATTTTATACTTGAAAAATTTGTGAGCCCAAACTAATTTTAACTCATCAAAATTTATAAATTACTACTAATTTAAACATTAACCTTTCAAGGTTTAATTTCCTAAAATAGTCTTTCTATGAAGTAGATAACTTAAAAAAATTAATTAATAGATTTTAAAAATTATCAAGGATTTTAACCCTAAAAATGATAATATTTAGATTTTTTATACTACAAGACATAAAATGTGAACACTTCATGTCTAACTTCTCAGAACTAAATTCTTTTCAAAGACTTCCAGATACCCTGAGAATTGAAAGCATTTCACTCCTATTTATTAATCTGCAGGCCATATTTCTACATAGCCTTTTAGTATTCTAATAAAAGTTAATAAATAGCTCTTCTCACTTCGGGAACAATTAAATAACTTAATTTTGGTTTAACCATTATACAAAAGGTAAGAATAACAAAATACTTAATATATCTCTCATTCCATCGCTGTAATAAAAAATTTTGGGTTGGAATATCTAATCCTAATATGTAAAGAATTCTAATAAAGACGCCAAGTTTTCTTGAATCTTCTCAATGTAACTGAGATGTAAATAATATACTTCATCTTTCTTATTCTCTTTACAAACAAGAAACAGAACTTTCAGTATTCCTATGGAAATCTAAAGGTAGAACATCATCCCACTCTCGTGACATAGCTGGTGCTGGAGAAAATAAAACTCTACGCTGCCTCTGTAAAGCTTCTCACAATAAGAAAATAAACATTATTACAGCGAAAACGGAGAACAGAGAACCAAAAGAAGAAATTTGATTTCACTTAAAGTAAGAGTCCGGGTAATCTGAGTAACGCCGAGGTATTCCTGCCAGCCCTAAAAAATGCTGTGGAAAAAAAGTCAGATTCACAGCAGTGAATATTATGAAGAATTGAGCTTTAGCTCAACGCTCATGCAAAGTTAACCCAGTTATTATAGGAAATCAATAAATAAAACCCCCAAAAATGGCAAACACAGCCCCTATTGATAAAACATAGTGAAAGTGAGCTACCACATAGTAAGTGTCATGTAAAACAATATCTAAAGAAGAGTTTGATAGTACAATCCCAGTTAGCCCTCCTAAAGTAAACAGGAAAATAAAACCTAATACCCAATAAAGAGAAGCATCAAAAGGCCCACGCTTTCCGTATAAAGTTATTAACCACCTAAAAATCTTAATTCCTGTAGGTACAGCAATTACCATAGTAGCAGCCGTAAAGTATGCCCGAGTGTCTACATCTATCCCGACAGTAAACATATGGTGAGCTCATACAATAAAACCTAAAATCCCGATAGAAATTATTGCATAAATCATACCTAGGGTCCCGAAAGCTGGCTTAGAAGTATAGTTTCTTAAAATATGAGAAACTAAGCCAAATCCCGGAAGAATTAAAATATATACTTCCGGATGCCCAAAGAACCAAAACAAATGCTGATACAGCAAAGGATCCCCGCCTCCTGCAGGGTCAAAAAACCTTGTATTAAAATTACGATCTGTTAACAGTATTGTAATTGCTCCTGCAAGCACGGGTAATGCTAGTAACAATAGGAAAGCAGTTACAAGAACAGACCATACAAATAAACCAATACGATCAAAAGTTATAGCTGGAGACCGCATATTAATAATTGTTGTTAGAAAGTTAATAGCCCCTAAAAGAGAAGATATACCAGCTAAATGAAGGGAAAAAATAGCTAGGTCTACAGAACAACCACCATGACCAATAGCACCCGATAGGGGTGGGTACACAGTTCATCCTGTCCCAGCACCTCCTTCTATTAGTGTTGAACATAATAGAAGAATAAAAGATGGAGGCAACAACCAAAATCTTATGTTATTTATACGAGGAAATCTTATGTCCGGGGCTCCAATTAGTAAGGGCACCATTCAATTTCCAAAACCACCAATTATAACTGGCATCACTAAAAAGAAAATTATTACAAAGGCATGTGCAGTGACAATCACATTATATAAATGATCATCTCCTAAGAGAGCTCCTGGAGTTCCTAATTCAAAACGAATAAGCAAACTTAAACCAGTCCCCACTAGGCCACACCACATCCCCAAAAGAATATATAAGGTTCCAATGTCCTTATGATTAGTTGAGAATAATCAACGCACTAGTTTGAGAGCCATTAGACTCATAAACAGATTAAAAATCTATCACCTAAACTTCGGTCATCAAACCGATATTAAAACAAATAAATGAACCCGACCCCAAAGAAAGATACAACACTAAGTGATACAAATATCCTAGACTTTACCCTTAAACTAGACTCTTGTTCTAAATAGAAAGAATAGAAAAATTTTAAATAAAAAAAAAGACTTAAAATCGAACTTGTGAGGGGAAGAACCAAATACCAATATCTTAAAGAACCTGAAAATAAGGACATCCTCACTACTCTTCACTTCCCAATAAATATTAAAAAGGGAGGAAGACCCCTTAGAGAAATAATTCCTAAACTGCATAGACTCTCATCTTCTACAATTAGAAACCACACTAAAACCAAGAAAACAAGACAGTAGAGCGAAAAATAAATTCATAAACCTCCGTGCACTAACCCAACTAGTGCCCAACCACCGTGAGAAATCGAGGAGGCCCCCAATATAGGTGAAACCTTCGTCTGATTTAGACCAATTATAGCCCCAACCATTGCAGTTAACCCTGCTAATACTAAAACTGGCTCCCTTAACCTTGGAATATTATCTAATAAATTTATTATAAAGAGAAAAGGGGGAACCTTCTGCCAAGTTAATAGTAAAAATATAGAAAACCAGCCCAACCCAGACACCACACTCGGAACTCAAAAATGCAAGGGGAAAATACCTAGCTTAACCATTAACCTAACAATAAAAACAAAACTAGCAACGCTTGCTAATTCAACTGGAAGTATATATAATATAATTCCCCCACATAGCAAAACACCACTACCTGCTGCCTGGATACAAAAATATTTCATAGCCGATTCTTTTCTCAATCTAGACTGATGGTTATCTATAAAGAGTAGAGGAATAAGCCCTAAAAACCTTAACTCGATTCCTACTCAACAGATTAACCAGTTTGAAGAAGAGGCTGCTACTAGTGGCCCTAATATTATTAAGAGTAAAAACAAAAAATTTCCAGAAGACATTAAAATAGCGAGGTAAAATCCCTCATAATTATCAACATCAATGATACCCGTTCATCCGGCGGCTATTTTTTATTCTTTTAATAGAACAACTTTAGATTAAAACTGTAGAATTTTTCTTTATATGGGACACCCTTTCCATTTAGTTGAATATAGTCCATGACCTATTCTAGCGTCATTTGCAATTTTATGTATGCCAGTTGGTTTAGTTATATATATTAAGAAGGGAGATATAATTCTTATAACTTTAGGAACTGTTGCAACCGCAATCATCGCCTATCTCTGATGACGAGACGTGGTTCGTGAATCAACCTACCAAGGTTTTCATGCAAGCCAAGTTCTGAAAGGTTTGAAATTAGGGTTTATCCTTTTTATTGTTTCTGAAGTTTGTTTATTCTTCACTTTTTTCTGAGCATTCTTTCATAGAAGATTAGCTCCTACCCTTGAATTAGGCTCTGTATGACCCCCAGTTGGTATTGCTGTTTTGTCCCCATTTCAAGTCCCTCTTCTTAACACTTCTGTGTTGCTACTCTCCGGAGTCAGAATTACCTGAGCGCACCATAGTTTAGAAGCTGGGAACCACAAAAGAGGGCTTCAAGGGCTATTTGTTACTGTCGCTTTGGGGGTTTATTTCCTATGACTTCAATATGGTGAGTACATAGAAACCTCATTCTCTATAGCGGATAGAGTCTACGGAGCAACATTTTTTATTGCTACAGGATTCCACGGTATGCATGTCTTAGTTGGTGCTACCTTCCTATTAGTTTGTTTAATCCGAATAGGCCTATTGCACTTTGATAGAGGGCACCATTTAGGATTCTTATCAGCAGCTTGATACTGACACTTTGTTGATGTAGTCTGATTGTTTCTTTATGTAAGAATTTACTGGTGAGGCTCTTTCTAAAATAGCTTAAAATAAAGCGCTAACTTTGTAACTTAGAGATGGATTAACTCCTTTTAGATTAGTACTTCTTAAATAATTTTCTAATCAGAAAAAGTTAAAAATTCTAGATTTTAAAATAATTAATAAAGGCAAGAAATGTGCCATTAAAGATAAGATTATAGATCTTTTTACACCTTCCCCCGGAAATACATACCCCCTAAATCTACCATGATTTAAAGATGAATATAAGTACATATTATAAGCAGCTCTAAAGAAAACCAGTAACCCTATTACTAGAGCCAAGCTTAAGCTGGCTCTTCAAAGAACCGGAACTACAGCTATCTCGCCCAACAGATTTAACGTAGGAGGACAAGCCATGTTAATACAGCAAAAAACAAATCACCATAGACCTAAGATGGGGAAAATCTGAAGAAGGCCTTTCATGTACGGGATGTTTCGAGTGAATCTTCTCTTATAACTGAAATATGCTAGACAAAATATGGCTGAAGATGAAAATCCATGAGCCATCATAGTAACAACTCTTCTGAAAACACCTCAGCTAGAGTCTAGGAGCAAGCCAGCTACAACAATTCTCATATGAGCCACAGAAGAATAAGCCACAAAAGACTTAATGTCTATTTGCCGAAGACATATCAGTCTTGCCAAAAACCCTCCCCACATTCTGAGACAAATAATGAAAACAGAAAAAGAGTCTAGTTGGAGATTTAATCCAAATTTTATTTGGTAAATTCCAAAACCCCCTAGCTTTAACAAAATCCCAGCTAGAATCATGGATCCTGCCAGAGGTGCCTCTACATGAGCCTTTGGTAACCATAAATGCACACCGTATATCGGAAGTTTAACCAAAAAAGCTCCCAACACACCGAATAGAACTCAACCTCTTAAAGGACTTGAACACAAGTTTATCAAAACTAATTCTATTCTTCCCACTTTAGACCTGTAATAAAGTAATACAACAAGGAGAGGTAAAGACGCAGAAACTGTATACATTATTATGTAACTTCCTGCCTGTAAACGCTCTGGCTGGTAACCTCAACCAATAATTAACACCAATGTAGGAATTAACGAGGCCTCAAAAAAAATGTAGAAACCAAGAATCCTAGAGGAAGTAAATGCTAAAGTAAGTACAAATGCTAAAGCAAGAATACTTATATTAAAAACATTAAATGCTTTGTACTCCCAACTGGAAATTAGCGATAAGTAGCATAATAGACACGACAACAATACCATTAGGCTAGACACCCTAGACCCAGAAAAAATTATATCAATATCTAATCTAAAATATCTATTTAAGTTAAAGATACAGAATATAATAGCTACAGCTAAATAAAATATAGGACTTAATCACCCGCTAGAGAACAAAAGAGAAAATCCAAGTATAGATACTAAACAAATCATTAGTAAGAATGGAGGAAATTTCCCCCTCGTTCAAGTTAGAAGCTTGATCATATATTCTTATTAGATAGAAATAGGACTTTAATTTACTCCTTTAATCTAAATTAACAAATTAAATCATAAACCTATAATTGTTTTTGTTATTACAAGGGTTTTGAAAACCTTTTTAGGGAAGAGCTTTCCCAACTTTGCGTAAATCTCTTTAACAAATCGCAAACATGTTTATTATTTCTTTTGTATTTGTTAGTATCTTTTCCGTCCTCTTAATTATGATTTATATGGCAACTGGGTACATTTCTTACTCCGACTTTAGAGAAAAATTAACTCCCTTCGAGTGTGGATTTGATCCTTTAAGGAAAATGCGATCGCCATTTTCAACTCGTTTTTTCTTATTAGTTGTACTATTTTTAATTTTTGACGTCGAGATTGCACTTTTATTTCCCGTTTTAAGATCCCTTTCAAACGAAATTTCATACCTTTTACTAATAAGCCTTGGAAGATTTTTATTTATTCTTTTAATCGGCATGTTCCACGAATGAAATGAGGGGGCCTTAGACTGAGTTAGAACTTGAACAGGTAAGCTAAATTTTTAAGCTATTGGGCTCATAACCCGACAATGGACAATAAACCCCTTTTCAAAACTTTGTCATGATTAACTAATTGTTAGGACTAGGCTTAGCATGGTAATTTTATTGTAATATTTAATTTTTACTGAAAGAATTTAAATTTTAACCCAGCAAGAAACATTAAACCATATTAGAAATAATAATTTAACAAAAGTCCAGAGATTTGACTAATCAGGTGCCAGCAGTCGCGGTCATACCTGAGAATCCAACTATTAACATCAGGCTGGCTAAACACCCAACCTATATAAGTAGGTAAAATTATTATATAGGTAAAATTAATCAATATCTAACGCCCAAATTCTGATAGTAAACCAGGATTAGATACCCTGTTATATAGAATATAAATTTTAGGCCTAAGCACTAAGACTTTACAGTTAAAACTTAAATGACATGGCGGCAGCTTCAAATTTCAGGGGAACTTACCAGATAAATGATAACCCACAAAACACTCAACTTTACCTAAAAGTTTGTATATCGCCGTCTTCAGAGCTCATCTAAGATGAGCTCGAAATGTCCCAAAACAAAAAGACAGGTCATGATGCATCCCATGGTAAAGCCTTAAGGTGAGTTACAATGACAGCTAGTCTTTGGAACTAACTTGAAAGCAGTTAAGGAAACCGGACTTGAAAGTAAATCTTATAATTAATATAGGTTGAATCTTAGAAAAGTTGTGCACAAATCGCCCGTCACTCTCGTTGAAAGATGAGATAAGTCGTAACACAGTAAGTGTACCGGAAGGTGCACTTCGTCTGGGTGGTGGATAAACCACGCTACCTTTTCGAGGTAGAGGAGAAGAATAATATTTCCCAGATTATGAGTGCCTGAAAGCGAAATTTGCGCTAAGTTTCGGCCTTAGTTTTGAGACTCAATCTCTCAGGTATATGTGCGCGGATTTATTCTCAGCCCTAGATTGTATGCAAATTGGATGACTATCTACCATTTTGTGACTAACTCCTATAGTAGCCGCGGCAGTTTTTGCCTCATCTACTTCTTGAGGTCAGTCAAATAGAAAAATCTTTATACAAGTTCTTTCAACAAATAGAGAAACTCAACAAAAAGGACTTCCTGGCCTTCCCCTATTTGTCTTTTCCCTAATAGGGTTCTTATTACTTTCGAACCTTTTAGGAATGATCCCATTTGTTTATGGAATCACTAGAAATATCTGGGTAGCAGCATCATTAGCACTTGTTTTTTGAACTGCCTTAATCCTATCTGGGTGAATAAAATTCCCAAAGGAATCAGCTGCTCACTTAGCTCCTTCAGGGGCCCCAGCCCCTTTAATACCTCTTTTAATTTTAATTGAAACTATTAGGATGTGTATTCGACCTTTAACCTTAATAGTGCGGCTAATCGCAAATATTAGAGCTGGACACATTATTATAAGACTAGTTGCAAATGCCTTGGCAGTAGTAGCTGTCCATGTTAGAGCCATAGCGTTTTTTATTCATGTGGGTTATAATATGTTTGAATTATTTGTTTGTTTTATCCAAGCTTATGTTTTCTCTCTTCTTGTAAAACTGTATAGAGAAGAACACCCTTCTTAATTTTAGGTCAAAGGATGAAGCTAATCAATAGCATTTAACTGTTAATTAAAAGAAAGCATTCATGTGCCATCCTTACATGCCACAATTAAGCCCTATAATAGGATTTATAATCTTTATTGCCGTATTATCCCTATACCTAGTATTTTTAGCTGGAATGAGAAAAAAGCCTGCTAATGTAACTAGAAGAAAAGTCGAGGCTAAAACTAAGCCTTCTTTACCTATTTTCAAGTTTTGAAATGGCAGAAAAATGCCTAAACTTTAAGCGTTTATCATGACCGCTTGGTCTTTCATATCTTTTCGGTGTTAGGCACAAGAGAATTTGAGTCTCTAAGAGGATTTGTTTCCAGAAGATAGCCACGGTTTTCCCTAATCTGTATGGTAGCTAAATTGTAAAGGACACTATGGTCTGACCACGGTTTTCCCTAATCTGTATGGTAGCTAAATTGTAGGGAAGTAGATGACCTATGGAGATTCGGAGCTGGATGACCCCCTCATTGGGGTGGGTGGGGGTGTTACAGACACTATGGTGTGACCACGGTTTTCCCTAATCTGTATGGTAGCTAAATTGTA
>JAVFBW010121963.1:0-24328 GCA_034783835.1 Mopalia ciliata
GAATAGCTCACACTAGTGTCGTAAGCAAATAAGGTCACTTTCCAGTTCATATAGATTCGTACAATATCAGTAATACAAATAATAAACAGAATAGGACCTAATATGGAACCTTGTGTACACTAGCTGTAATTAACATTGGACTTAAAGAAAATCCATTGTATTGAACTATTTGGCTTCTATCAGAAAAATAATTACCAAACGAAACTTTTGCTACATTGCGGAATCCGTAATGTTCAAGTTTTTGTAAAAGTAATTTGTGGTTTACTGGTGTCAAAAGTTTTGGACGGATCAACAAAGGTGACTGTTTTTCTCTTTTGAAGACACTAGAGCGTCTCTTATGCAGCTGCATAACCAGAAGTGTAACTATATTAGATTTATAGTCACTTTGCTCACAAAAACAGATTACAGACTGCTACATATTGTCAGGGTTGGAAAGTCTTATTCTCGAGCCCCATGCATTACAGTTGAGGAATGGTTTTTCGATTTTAAGCCTAAATGGCTTCTTTTCCGGAATATTCTTATTAACGGTCCATCATTTTTTACATTATTGTGAGGAAACGTGCATGGCGGAAAACGTTTTAATTATTTGAACTGATTTATAATTGACCGATTTTAGAAAATGTACCGAGATTCAAAATAGAATCATTTCTCTGTTTAACTCTTTGACTGGCATGCACGGCTTTCAATTAAGAATTCGTGTTCAGTTAAACTATAAATACAGTTTTATTTTTTTGTCAGCTGTATGGAGTTATGCCAGCGGGGCCCCGTCATCTACCTGCCTGACCATGTTCCCAAAGCACGAAGGAGCAGAAACACAGGATACAGCGTGCCCATTTACCATTTCATTGTCAGCAACATCCTATACCCCGTCACAGCTCATCACAGGTGCGTCCAAGTTTAATTGTGGCAGTGTCTGCTGGTGAAATTTAATACATTTGTAATTTTATCTAGAAAATGGCTCTGCTATTATTATAGTATAAAAAACACGTTGTAAACATTTTTTAAATCAATACATGAATAATTAAATTCGTTTGAGAAAAACGGTAGAAGAATGAACATATTGTCCTTACTCATTTGTCTCACGCTACCAATGTAAAAAAAAACCTAGGCCTACCCTTGGGCGAAACGGAAAAGCCTTATTTGTAAATAGATAAAGACAAAATAAAGGTAAAAAGGTGTTAAATACAAACTATAATAACTACAGTGCAGAATTCTTAACATGCCTATCCTTAGATCAGTTCACCCACCTCCTGCAGCAAAAAACAAGAAATAAGAATAATAATAATATAAGTATAAAAATCATAACTGGTAAGATGCTTTTTTTCGATGCAAAATAAATCCAATAAATGTTTTTATTCACACAATAGCAGTATTTTAAAATATATAGTTATACATTCTCTCTTCAGCTAAATCTAAAAATTGACATTCACGATGCAGTTACACAGCAGACATCATTGTAAAACAACTTTTTTTTTATCGACATAAGAAAGTTTGAATTGGCTAAGTGATATGTTTAAATTAAGTGCAATGTGTCTGTTGTTTATCTCTAAGTATAGCAACCGGATTGACTCCCTACGACTTCAGTATTTTGTCTCTATTATACTTGGAATCACTTATTTGTCATTTTCAGTGAGCTGATTGGTGAAGTCAGAAGTCATAAATTGGAAGTCAAACGTCAAAATTCAGAACAAAATATATTTGTCAGCCCCTTTATTTCCCTAAATATTCTCTACATCTTCAAATATAATGTTCTTGTCTAGAAACACAGAAAGCGGTGTAACATCAATTATGGGGGTTTAGCATCTGCTATACCTCCATGCATCAACCAAAGACCAAGGTTAAGATCCATATAGGCGTTAAGCACTGATAAGATTCGCGGGCTCACATGTATATATAATTCAAAATACAAAACATAGTAAACCATAAAATGAAGAAAACAAAACTAATAGTTAGATGGAGAATAATGTTTATTTGTACATGCTTCCATTTCATTTGTATTTGAAAACTTTTGTCTGTTTTGCTTTAAATCGCAAAGTCTTTGATCAGATCATGCCCCCCTTTCTGTCTTAAGCACGTGTTTGTTTGATTATTGGCCAATCCAGCCATGTATCAACAGAAACAACTTCTAGTCGGGTGGTGTATTATTACAGTTGTATTCTCTATACCCAGAAATATATGACGGTTGATTTACACAGGCTCTCTGCTCGGAAAGACTTGTCCCCAAATAGTCCGATAAAGGAAATGCTTAATTTATAATACCAGGGATTGTTGACATTTTCTCATGGTCAAAGTCTCACCACAACAAGAAGAAATCAACAGGTCAAAAGATCGATGTAGGTAGTCAGAAGATATTTGTGTAGACATTGAACCTCTCCCTTCAGGGCTTTCTTATTATCTGATTGTTTATTGGGTTTTTTTTAAAGTCATGGGTATGAAAATAGGAATAGCGATAAAGGAGTGTTAATGTAAAAATGTCAAAAACAAAATGTAATTACTTGATATGAATATAAGGCTGGTCCAATCGTAGAGACATTGCCTGAAGGTGAATATTGTATATTGTATTTCCATGCATGTGGTCTGCACTTAACCATTTGTGAAAGCTTTAACGCATTTGTTTTGCTGTAAACAAATTTGACATCAGCCTCTGGGCTATGCATGCAAGGATGTATAAATAACATCTCCGCTACCAAGTATAGTGAAGGCATATTTGCAATTTGGTGTATTTTTTTGTTGTTGTTTAACGCAAAAAATTATTTGATTTTGCTAGAAGGTATCATAATCTTTTAAAAAATGAGGGTGACATTTTTCTGAGCATTCTAATTCCAAGATGGCGTCCAAAATGGCCACGGGACACTAATAATGAGATATCTTCGGGAATAAATGTGATACAATTACAAATGAAGTGTTTTATTAGATCAGGAATCTAATGGAGTTGTCAAATGTATGTTATATTTATGATCTACACGCCAAATTCCAAAATGGCCACCGTGTAAATTTACATGTTTCATATGTGGTCAGGAGTGGAAAAGATGTTTCTCTAAATCAGATCAAATTAAAATGTGTGTCTGTGTGGAGTGAAGTGTATTATAATTATTATCTCTGCTCTCATTGTATTTATATCATTATGATCATTGCCTGCTTTATTTGTTTATTTACTTAAATGTTTTGTAGATTTTATAGTATGGAGGGCCTTGGGGAAGATCAACATTAGCTGACTGAGCTTCATTTTGTTTGATTTACCCTCATTAAATAAACTTTTTATTATTATATTATTATGTAAGGTATGCTTTCTTCCTTTGCATGCTTTACCAAGCCAACATGATTTTGTAATTACAAACCAAGTATCTATCTACTTAAAAACATGTGTTTTTCACAAAGAATGCATAATTGACAAGCCAACAGACAGATTGCAATTAAATATTTTCTATTTATTTGTTAAAGTTGTTTTAATGAAGAATTAGCCCGCATATCCCACAATCGCTTTGCTCCCGTCTGTCTCAAGAGGAACATGCCCTCTTCAACTCAAAGTTGCCCTTTCAAGCCAATACAAAAATATAATCTTTACTTTAGTGAATTGAAGAACATAATAGCTTTCAGGGATTGACAAACCCCACTGTGTGAGACGCCAATTTCCACATGCTCGAATAAGTAAAAAACAAGTTTTTGAACAAACTTTAAAGCCGTAAATGAACTACTGCCATATCTCACCAAGGTGTTGTATGGCAAGGTGTTGTACAGCTTGTTCTACGCATGCGTGTCTGTATATCCAATGGTGGTTCTTAACCTCCTTGTAGATCAGGGTATCGAACTTTATAGAGATTGATATTTCTGACACCCGGCAACTTACCAATCGACATTTCAGGTCAGTGATGGCTATATTTTTCTGCTGGTATTTTCTTCTAATGTTTTAGAATACAGTACGAAATAAAACTCAATTTGAGATTATTTGATTTCTGATTTTCGATAAATATACAATAAAATAAATACAGGTTTGGTTTTATATTTCTGTTTTATATCACACTGGCACAGGGATGTAGATCAATTAAAATCGAAGAATCGTCTTATGTTCTAGATAACTCACAGATACAAATTTCTAAATAAACCTTAATCTCGAGTTGTGTTATTTCGAGAAAAGGTAATGACCATAAATATGGCACATAAAGTAGTGTTAAAAATGTAGCTAACAGTATATTTAGAATGAATCTGCCTACATATAATCATTTCAGCGATACAGGGATCAACGAATGAATATGTCTGTAAAAGAGAATACGTTACTAACAGTCTGATACAGAGGGAAGTTTCGCCTTAACCAGTAGGCTCTTTAGAGTTTTGTTTCTCTTGTATGCTAAAATGGGTCTATGTGAGAGAGGAGAAGACATTTTAGGTACAAGATTTTGATATTCCTGTAAAAGGAACCTAACAAACTGGGTGCTTGGCTTGTCATATTGGAAAACAAATGGAATTATTTCTTTTTCAAAACCTTTACCTGGTTCCCAATTGAAACCCAGTGGATACAACGTTTGGAGAGTTTGAATCCAATACGCCCCTCTTTCTAAACGTTTCTGTTGGGTTTCTTCTTCAGATAGAAGAATTTGTGTTTTTTCAATCGGCATGATTTCAAAATGATCTTTAACCGAATGATAAGGAACAGCCAAATGTTCAGCTATTGGGGATATGAGGTTGGATCTAATGGAGCTCAAATGATTGTTGGCTAGGAGGGCATTTTTGGTTTCACCAACATATTGTTTCAGACACTTCTTACAAGTTATAAGGTATACCACATTTCCTGAATCACAATTCAAATTGTCTACAAAATAATAAACATTTCTAGTTTGTTGCCCAACAAAAGAGGCCTTATCTGCTATGTAAGCATCTAGTTTGCATATCACATTTTGGGGACGTTCCTGACACTGTTACAGGCCGATTGTGGTATTTTCTTCTGGGAACTGATTCTAGTCCTTGTTCTTATTTGTAACTGTTTATTTGATTTGGCAAAAAGCCGCCTAGAATATCCCCTTGTTTTTCTCTTGTTAACAGTTGTCGTAAGTGGTCCACCAGAAAAGACGTTTCGAGGGTTACAGATCAGAGCTCACCGGATTAAAGGAGACACGGAGATTATCTTTGGTAGATTTACTTCATTCCCTGAGGATAAAGTCAAACCGCTCAGTTGTTTCGGTGGAACAGATGTAAATTCTTTATACTTATTTCTCAATTCAATAGCTGTTTAACTTTAAAATAAATGTAAAATTATCCTTGTTTAATATGAATGTTACCTCATTGGGCAACCCTTCCTACTGATTGGTGTTTAACGTCGTGCTTAAGGGTATTTCACTCATATGACGGTGGCGTAGTTCAATAACAATTGACGCTAGCAATTGACACTAGCATTATTCCGACAACCAGCAATATACTTTAAAATTAATTGAAATAAGGATGAGCTCTTAAAATGCCTTTCCACAGACGGCTGTAATTGAATAAGGTGCCCTTTAAAGTTGATACATCCTAACTGATTTACTAACATCCTATCACCTTTCTTCGTTTGTAAGCCATACGAATTAAAATATCTGGAAGAGACAAGAGTATCTTATTAAGGCTAGTCCGTTAAACAAGAGAACTATTTGCTAGACAGATAACCCACTCGTTTGCACCAACCAAGCAGCAACATTATAATAACATACTCCATGTGCGACTGCAACATACATTTCAGGGACCATTATAGTCTTTACATATATCTTTTTGTCATTAAGAACCTGATATCTCACAGAAATGGCAATGACACTAGGAACATTACCCTGATGTGGCAGGCCCCTGATAATCCTGTAGGAGACCTTATATTCACGTAAGTTACCTCTTCTCTTAGATACATGTAGAAGAATTATATACTGTTTAATGATTCCTGATTGGATGGATGGATGGATGAATGGATGGATGGATGGATGGATGGCTGGATGCATTGGTCGGTCGGAAGTAATTGAAAGATTAGTTGATTGATTGATCGACCGGTGGATTAATTGATCGACCAGTTGATTGATTGATCGATCGATTGATCTTTATGGCAGCGAAATAAAGTGTCTGTTTCTTTCATTGGAGTTTTACGTCATACTCAAAGGTTTATCACTTATATCACGTTCATTTCGCACTGTTCCTTGCTTAAATACGATGGACAATCAGGAGGAAACCCCGTACAACCAAGAATAACGGATTGCGGAGCTACATGGTACGATTCATTTATATAGCTTGATGGTCGACAGACTCATGTGGGGTTAATGTAAGTAGGGTAAGTAGCACTTTCTCTACAATAAAAATGTCAATTGTTTTTTGCTTTTGTTTTCTAGGGCCACGATTGTGTCTTCCTTCAGTGAGTTTTGGTACAACCAGAAATCCGAGGTCCTCACTGACCCGTCAGCATCCACAGATCTAGGCTCATTGGAACCAGTAAGTGCACTGTCCTCTATATATTAACCATATAACAATCTTTCATTTCCAAATCTATGGCGGCCTCGAATGATCAAATACCTACAAAATATTTTTCTCATGTGATTTATATATTGAATTAATTTTATTGTATAAGATTATATATAAAACAATAGTTATGTTAAAACCGAGTGTATTAAAAACTATATTTTATATGTGTGACATAAATCCGTTTGTCCTAGACGTGATACGAACGAAGTGGCTGATTCTAAAAGATAGATATGCTCAAATTCTTGTCCCGGGAGTCAGTACGATTACAACTATTTTTTGTTGTATCAAATCTTTCACCATTACACTGTGAATGAATTTGCATCCCTGGTTTGTTTTTATATTTTGTAAGAATCCAGTTAACGAATAATCTAGATCTAACGTTGGTTTTTGACAAACACTCAAGTCTAATATGCCCAGATTTATACTTAGCATCTCTAATCGGCTTTTCCAATGTCATTTTTTTTACGTTTCTACAATAAATACCTAATTGCATATAACAATAGAAAGGACAATGTATGCCATACTTTGTTTTCCGGAGCCAATCTCAAGAACCATTCAATATTTTATTCCAAAGTTAAATGCTAAATGTACTTCAGTCAGCTACTTATACGCGGTCTTCTTTGTTATATTTACGTTTCTAACACATACCTTATTTGCAGACAGCAATCTTATATGTCAAAGGCGTATAATTTGTATGTGTTTTCAAAGTATATTGTGATAATGTTAAGATATTTTTTTACCCAATAAAAAACAATAAAGGTTTCCTCCACAGCCATAAGCTGAAGAAGCTTAAATGGTTCCACATAGAACCATGTTTTTGTAAGAGTGTACTTATATTATGATGTTGGTTTATCCTTTAATAGTTGCAGTATATGTAATCTGTGTTCAGTTCTCCTCTAGTTAATACAAGATTCTAGTCAGATTGAGTGCAAAACACAAAGCATAAAGCATAGAGTTCCAGGATTATGATATTGTAGCCATTATATTTGACAATTTGTTCAATTACTTCATGTAGGTTGGGAACGTAGACCTTGACGTGAACTTTGACGATTGTGGCTCCACTAAAGGTTGCGTGTTGTATCCACGTCAGTGTAGCGGTACAGACTGTGACGCCGCGCTCTTGTTCTGGAATGACGGCAGTTATGTCCACTTTGAAATGATGGGCAAAGCTGAAGGCTACGTGTCGATGGGGTTTTCCGACGACAGGAAAATGGTGAGCAATAACTTTATTTTACATAAAAGACTAATAAGCCAACGGAACAATATTGGTTTATAAAAAATAAAAATGTTAATAAAAATAATTGTCAGTAAATTAAATTTTTATCAGAAAATTTTTTTGAGGCCGAAATTTTGTTTATTAATTTTAATTTTTGATATAACTTTGTTGGCAGACGCACGACGAGACGCTGTCCTGTACTGCTCAAGACTCCAGAGTCACCATACAAAGAGGATATAACCCAGACTTATACAACGATAGACAATACACAGTCAGTAACGGAGGACTTTATTAATCACTGCTTGCTAGCTACCTGTCCAAGACCAAAATAATTACGCCCTTATCAAAACTTGCTCTTAGATATTTTGTTGTTGCCTTTAGATCTTGGTAAAAGCCACTTCTCAAGTTCTGGTGAGCGTCTCCCTGGCTGGTTGTTTTAGACAAACCAATGGTTGCTGTTTGGAACTGTTAGAGCTAGAAGCGAAACGGTTTTAATGATATTTTGAATCAGATCAAAAGAGGCCAACTTCAGATAGCGGACCTTTTATCGTCGCGTAATAAAGACAATAAAAGTTGTATTAGCACTGAGTGTATCACAAAACCACCCAACACTATCTATAATGCTCCACAAATATATTTTGTTTTCAATAGAAAGCGAAAAGCAATATTTTGGACTATTTATTCTCTTGGTAACGAAATATTTCTGATCATACAATTTTCGCCTTCTGATTCAGACGCATTCATGTTGGATTCACAATCCTCAGCCATCCACTGAATCGCCGAAATGGCAGCTGCCAACTTAAATATTTTAAAATATTTTGATTGGATAGGTGGGGATTGTCAACATGATCACACAACAGAAAGACGGGAAGATTTTCTGTCGATTCTCCCGCCCTCTTGTCATGTCGCTTGTGTCGGTAAGTTATCCAGAAGGACAACCACCAATGTTTAACAACATTACATTCGACCTGAATGAAGATTGGTACATCATGCTAGCCTGGGGCTATACATATCAAGGTAAGACCGAGTAAATATAAATCAATAATTAAATAAAGAGATATTGACAGGAGTAACAATTGAATGTTGCATCTCGAACTAGTAAGCCTTTCAATTTACACATGAAGAAACTTCAAATATGTTAGATTATTTTAACCTTATTTTCTTCACTATGAGATTAGGTGTGTCTTTACTAGAGTCAGCCATGCAGTGTCTTTTCGTGTGTTCCCTTTTGTCAGACACCTTCAAGTTAGAAAACGGCAATAATCAAATTCATTCTGTTTATTTATTGATTTTTTTTTAAAACTAAATTTAGACACTGATGTTATGGGCCATCACACTGAACTTCCGCTAGTCACGATGGAGAAGGTCAGCCTGTCGTCAAAAATGGTTTATCGAGGGTCTTCGTTTAATATCTACCTTCAACTCCATGGTATGTTGAACCGCGAGTCGCTGTACAATGTGCTGACAGTGAACAGTGAATTTGATGCCGTGATCCAAATATTATATTACAGTACAAAGATTGTTTCGATTATCTTTCACTTATCAACAGGACATTTCTGTTGTTATGGTACCTATTCCCCCACGATTTTGGATAGGGTAAGCATAGTCGAGAATAAACGTCAAGGGATTTTCGACTATGGTTAACAACGAAAAGCAACAAATGAAGTAGAAGCTATTTAATCCGAAAGGTACGAGTGGGAGATATAACAACTAGCGAAATTGGAAAACGTTCGCTTTACCATTCCAACAGTTTAAATTATCTCCTTTATCTACCAGACGAAGAAAGTAGTGTCTATGTCGAGTGGCTCTATGAGCTTCGATAAAACACCAAGTTGACAACGTTGGTGTGTTCAACCCATAAATTATCACATTTTACATATACCATGTTTCAAATATCATGTTTGTCTTGTGCTTTGAAGGGTGATTCCTTCGTCGATAAGGTCAACACATACTACTAGGCTTATATACGAAAAGGTTTGCAAATATTGTTCAACAAGTGCTTGCTATGGTTTAAAAGTTTCAAATATTCCACCGTTACCTGAATAATACAGTGTAGGACATGTTTCAGGGTGCCTGGCCGTCATTGCGTGGATGCTACTGGTCGGTTTGGGTACAGTTATTGCGCGTCACTACAGAGAAGGTTTTGGGGCCAAAATGATTTGTGGACAGAAAGAATGGTTTCAAGTCAGTATCAAGCAGAACACGGTTGTTTCTGCTTTTATTTTTATTTTCTCTTCAAACAAAAACATTACTCTACATTAAAAATAATTTTCATTCATTTAAGGTGTTTGACTTAGAAAGGGCGAGGATAGATTTGAACTATATCTGCTATCTAGATTGTCCTAACCTTTTATATTTTCCGGTCATTGTAGAAAATAATAAAAAGTTTTATTCCATTCATCAGATATATGTTGTTGTTGTCGATGTAAATCTCTTGTGCCATTTAACTTGATACGGTTGTTTTTAATGGAGTTGTTGGCTTTTCAGGTTAAAATAACATAGAATTACAGATTTTATAGGATGAAATAAAAAAATAAGTAAATCTGTTTGATATATTATTGCAATCAATTTCTTTTCTTTTTCTCAGTTACATAGGCTGTTTGTGGTATTGGCTTTTTTGTGTACGGCTGCTTCTTTTATTCTGATATTTGTCAGTTTGCAGGATTGGAGTCTAGTAAGTCTATCTATACTAATCAGGTATAATAACGAATTAAAATGTAACCTGGTCGATTCGGACATTTTAAGGAATAGTGAAAACCACATTAAAATACATCAAACTTACAATTTCGCCATTTTACTGTTTAATTGGTATGTTAGAGGTCACGTCTTTAAAACTTGTTAAGTTGTACATTTTAGGTGGTGGTTTGGGGGATAGTGTCTGTCATAAACTAAAAAAAACCCAGCGATTTATGCTTAGTATACATCATTAGATTAGGCTAAAGCTCAATTCCAGGATAGATCATATCCTTCTATAAAAACAATCAAGTCAGTGCTGATACTGTGAAATTTTGACAAACCACAGGTTTAAAATCCCCACGGAAAAGTTATATTCTGGTTGTGAATTTTAAAACCATATTTTGAAGCTTCATGTTGTATTTACAGTATGCTGATACCCATATCTACCTGGGAATTGCGATCATGGCCGCCACACTGCTACAAGTATTTGGTGGTTTGATTCGCCCTGCGCCTGCTTCTAATATACGTCCCATATTTAACTGGGCTCACCGACTTTTGGGAAAAGCCACTCATATAGCTTCAGGTAGTATTTTGCATGTACCTTATATACAAGACGTATAAAAAACTTAGGGAGTTTTTAAATTTTAGTTAAATGAGACAAAGAACAATAAAAATGTATATACACTGTAACATTTGTATTGTATAACAAAGTCGATTTGTTTAACCACTTTTTAAGAATTTTAAGAACATATTTGCTTACATATTAAAAATGCTTTTCTTCTTGGTGACGTAAAACACTTACCATTTAATTAGCCATTTGGACGAAAATTACGTTCAGTTACGTTCAGTTACGTAACATACTAATTATTCAATTCATCATTTGGACGCAAATTACGTTCAATTGTTTGTTTAAGAATCTTTCCCAGAAAGAAAGGAAATAAAAAAAGTGTTAAACAAAAGTTTACTTATAAAGGAGTTCCATACATTTTTTTTCTGTTGCCAGTTGTTGAGATTTATCTGGCCTTTGACATGAAACTGTTGCCCTCGGGGGTGAGACGTTTTGGGGTAATCGTGGTGATTGTGTGGGTGGTTAGCCAGGTATGCTGGGAACTCCTGTTAGAAATTGTCTCCTGCTGTAAATCAAAAAGTAAGTTTGAACTCCTAGCGCCCGCGAGATAGTGTGTGTATGTGTTCAGAATCCGAACACATGGTATCTCTATATAAAGACTGTCTTAACTTTGGCTGTGAAGATGCTGGTACAGCCTCAATCATGTTACATCTGTGTT
This sequence comes from Mopalia ciliata, assembly GCA_034783835.1. Classification (NCBI taxonomy): domain Eukaryota; kingdom Metazoa; phylum Mollusca; class Polyplacophora; order Chitonida; family Mopaliidae; genus Mopalia; species Mopalia ciliata. The sequence continues at coordinate 11,644 of JAVFBW010121963.1, forward strand.
ATCTTTACGAAGACAAAATCAAAGATTGCAGTATTTGAACATGTCACAAATCGTACAAAAGGCTTTAAATGTCCACAAGCATTAACAAATACTTATTTTTTTTATCTGACAAAACATATCTTAAAACCGTGTTTCCAACAATTGAAATGTTGTTTTTGTTTTTGAGATTTAATTAAACGATAAAATTAGTTTTAAAATGTGAAAAACCAAACGCACTTGATTGGTTAGAAGCTATGGGTATGGGGAAAAAAATCATTGTTCAAACCCGATACGTCACAACTCTTAATTTCGTGATATCTATCAATTGAAACATTATTGTTTGTAATAATTTTAACACAACTAGCTTTATTTATTTATACAAATGACCACAACAGACCAAAAATTCCATAGGTGTTCCCTTTTGTATTTAAAATAAATTTGGTCAGATAATCGATCGCTGGTGAATGCCGGAACAGATCAGCAACTACGAATTAGTGTAGGCTAAATTGTTATTACGACTTGCTTACTCTAAATAACGAGGTAGTTTACTCTTTATTACGACTAATTTATTCGTTTTAGCGAGATAGCTAAATCGTAATTACGACTTATAATAAGCAAGTAGGTTGAAGACCCACTTGTTGTTTACAGCATTTTGAGACATGTTAATATTTATCTATGTTTTTCTTGCAGGTAGTAAAAGGGACTACGACGTATCAAATGAGTTTAAACTGGAAGAGGATCACAGTGAGAAGACAAACCGACTGGCCATTGTTTTATTCATTTTGTATACACTGACTATCGTTGGAGTCACAGCGGCGGCCCTGACAGCTATTCTCCTATATTAATGCCTATAACATATCACGAGACGTCACAATGGCTGCCGTGGATGTATTAACCAGAGATATCGTGTCTTGCAATTTGCCTTATGGACACCTATCCCCACATTTTATATCTCCTAATCTGTGATGTAAGAATGTGGGCTTTGCACATGTTAAAAATCTCAGTGTATTGTGGAAGGTTTGCCGTCTAGGCCTGTCCAACCTAGCCATTAGTCCACACTATTACGGTACAATTGAATCTACACTATTTCACAGTATTTATTCGGTCAATTCTGTCAAATTGGAACTTTGCGTCAGTTTCATAGATTAGCGTCTATCTTTTCGAATAAAATAATCATATACGAAATACATTTCGACACTGTGAGCTGTTGCCACTTTTAAAAATCGGCTGCTCGTTTCACAAGTGCACTTCGAACGTTTGAAATCATTTTCCCCGTAGGTTGGATAACCTAAAATATACTTTTACCGATCGGTAATCCCTCACCCATTTGTGATGACCATCCAATCCAATCAGTCTGATCTCAAACACACTTCCCAGGTGTGGTATGTCACTATATTGAGATCTAACGCAATACCCATTTTTATACTGTTCGATGAGGTCAAGATTACTGGGGTTTTACGAAAGGTCACAGTTTCAGTTGTCCAATAGACACGGATAACACGAGGCTATGGTAAACACAACAATATTCAACTTAATCTTTTTCTCTCTATTGATATTATAACAGACGTCTTTTTCAACAATCAGCGCAGGTTTGGTGACAATGCCGTCGAGACTGTTTTCATAGTTCTGCTTGATATACTTCTGATATAACGCTAGGAATAAAACACAGACATGAGAAATACTATGCTATGTACCTTGTTTTAATTAACTGTACACAATTATAAACTGTAGTACTGCCATGTTAGGTTTATACATATAATCGCACACTCGAATAAATGTTTTCGCTTCAATTGATATTACACGTGGAATAAAGCACAGACATTACAACTACATTGAATAAGCCTTTATACATTGACTTAATTAACTGTACATTTTCAGCCAATGTGAACAATTTACATATTTTGAAAATTGATTCCCACGCTCTATTTTATTTAAATCACATAGACAATCCCACGTTTTGGTTTCATTTTGTTGTGAATAGGTCATACAAAAGACAAACTTTTAATTATCCCATAAATATGTTGTCCTTCTATCGTCAGACGTGAAGAACATTACAGAGAACTTCTGTTTTCATTCAGTGATTTTATACCATTGTGATAACTCCAGGGCATTCAAGTGTCTAAAGCAGGTCCACACGCTGCCCACTGAATGAAGGTCAACTTTTGTACATATGTAAAAATGTTAACATTCAAAACTAATTGTACTTTCATTTCAATTACTATTTCCAAATGTATATCTGAATTGTAGCTTAATAAATTAATGCATTAATTCTGCCGACAACAAAACAAATCTGAACTTATTTATGATTCGAAGACATTTGTTTGAATTGAACTCTTATCTTAACTATAAAATTTTACTACGTCCTTTATATTGGGGTGTTTTGACAGTCGCCAAATACAGTACCGTATAGCTGCTTGCATTAATTTCAATTTTTTACTCAATTTCGTTAAGCCCCGTGAGGGAGCAGGTGGGCCATGGCCCTGCAGAATATTCCCTCGGCTTCCTCGGTCGATCGTAAGAGGCGAAAAAAGAGGTTGCTTTCTGTTGCCCTGGTGTTCGCAGAGCTAATGGGGAACGGAAAGCAGATTTATTTGTGATGTCTTTTATTTGTGTCCGTCGTCATATAAGTGAAATACCCTTGACTACGACGTTAAACACTAATCACACAAACATTTTTTTTTAGCTGAGTTTGTTAACATTGTATCGGAAAATCGTCAGCACCGTTAAAGCTATATCAGTCGACTCAATGTCAAAAGTTAGTTCGTATAAAGAAGGGGGGAAAATAATATATATAAATCATTTCCTTGTCGAGCCAATCAAATTTTTTTCTCTTCATTTATTAAAAAATATATAGATTAAAAACTTTAAAAATATAGTCCGCCATTAGCCATTTTACGATATCGTTATACTTATGTGCACTTGGACTCTCATGGCCTGCTGAACCGTCTAATGTCATTCTCTTTAAGTTGTTCGTCTTATTTCTTCACACTATTTTCGAAAGACATCTATGCGATTGTGTTGTTAAACTAGATCTTAAACTCGAACTTAGCATTTTTTCACCTTAAAGACTACTTTGCACTGTCAATGTGCGGCAGAAAAATTTGTAAAACTCTCGCTGTAAAACAAAAGTACACCAGATTTTTCTGTAATAGATACATTTTAAAATCGCGATCACCAGCTCATGGTAGATGGAGCAGACAAATCTAGAAAGAAAACGAGCTTATTTGCTCTGATATCTGATAAATGTCCACCACAATCAGATGGGAGAAAATACCACGATATCTTCAAAGTCGGTGCACAGAAATAATTGCTTTGTCAATGGGTTTTTCTAATATGCTAAATTTAGTCCACTCGTTTCTTGGGGGTCGGCTTTTTGATCTTGGAGGTCACTGTATTTTTAGTTTTTTTGATGCTAAATCAATATTAGTTTCATCGCATGACCCTGTTAACTTTTCGATTAACTTCAACGAGATAATGATTAATTACTTCTTTGACGGTTCAATGTGGCTATCTGCAGACCAGTCAACCTATCGGCTTTCTCGTTACAAGAAACTACTGATAACTTAGTTCTGGGAATACATTGCATGCATTCCGTCAGGCGTAGAGCGGCAGCCCGACCAGACTGAATGTCGTGCTGAATATATATAGATAGATATGATGATTCTTTTTCGGCCTCATCCATCACCATACAAATTTGAGTATCGTATACCCTGGTAAAATAGAGTTAGGTGCAGGATTGGCCCGAGTCGCAATGTCTCGCGTTGCTTGTTATGTACAGACAGTCAGCCAACGTGTTATCTTTAACGTCAGGTGACGTTTTAAAAGAAGAATAAATGATAAAAAGCCAATATTGCACGTTTAATCATCTTCGCTAGCCATACGTTTTATTACGAACTACTCTACATCACAACCCTCGGCGGGCAGAGCCGCTATAACCAGAATCTACTGTCACGCAATTGATTGGCTACCCGGGAACTGGAGGACTTCCTATCAGATGGGGAGTTACGATAAGACTATGTTTGGTTAAACAAGCGTCATTTGTCAATTATGCAAGTTACTGGTAAACAGTAAGTGTAAACGCGCATGATTTAATTGTACCTGGGTTGATTCGCTAGGCAACATACATGTAGATTCCGGGTTATTACAGTTCGGTCCGCAAAGTTTTGTAAGTTAGCTTCACTGAAAAAACTCTACTATGCATTAATTTTGCAAAGTTCAATCTAAAAACAACTGTTTGAAAATAAAAACAACTAATAAGCATATTATAATGATATCTTGAAAGAGAGAGTTTTAGGATTGCAAAATTGTGCAAAATAAATATATCATGAGATTATATACATGTATTGCCCACCTTGAATTTTGGAAACGGCATCTTGGAATGTGGTTGTGTCTAACATGTCACTGGAAACACAGGAATTGGTTAAAGTTTCAAATCAGTAAAAAGATCAAATTTATTGTGATCTACAAATCAACTTCTGCCATCTTCGCTGGAGCCACATCGAGTGACTCCCTCATATACCTGATTGTCGACAGACTCAATCCTGGATTATTACGTCTACATGCCAACCACCAAGCCCCGAACGTTGGCCTGTTAACTAGTTCAGTTAGACATCCTGAGTTTGGCATGAGATATTTACACGAGTTGTTAAGGAATGCTTTGTGAATGAAGTGCAACGTATAGATGACATAACAGAGAATTCTTTTGTAACAGAAACCAATCTATTGAAAGCTTCAAAAATATTATAAGGGACTAAGTCAATAAACGAACCGATTAGTTCGTCCAACAAGGAAAGGGACGAGACAACGTACATCGATCATACCAAAATCGATTTTCCGTTTATTGCACAACAAGCCGTTTCCCGGAGTGTTCCTGTCCGAGAGACGTCAGTCTTGATACAACACGATAAGAGGATCCTACATAACTTGATTCTGGGATGATTTTTCCATCTCGAGAATGGGATTGTTCTTCCCAGAATCAAGTTGTGTGGCATCCTTTTTCTCATATAATATATTTTAGGCCAGAAACTAAAAAAACAAAACACATTTTATTTACAATTTACAGCCTAGTGATAAAAAAAAGCATTGATCGGTTAACGTGAGTAATGCGCAAAAATCGTATAGTCCCGTCTTCAATGGACAAAATTTTTAATTTCAAAATTTATTGAAAAATTAAAAAAAAAAAATAAAAAAATAACACACACAAAAATGTTATAATTGAATTGTATATATTACTTTTCGGTCGATTTTGTTTTCTGTTTTGTAATGTTAACTGCCAAGGGTGCAGCCTGATGGAAATTTACTTTTAATTAAAGAACGTTGAATAAAACAGTTTTTACTGCATCTTCTCGCCACAGCGTAGCTGAAATACCGCTGAATGTGGCGTTAAACAACAATCAATCAATCAATCAATGTACTTTAATTTTACGTTTTAATATGCGTAGACAAGAATAAGACAATAAATACCAATAAAAACTTTGAAGAATTTAATACATTGCAAATGATACTAGAAAACAATAATTACTCAAACGAAGGGTCATCATCATGGTCGAACTGCTCGGCTTGAAAAGTTAGTTCCGGCACAAATTTTGATTGGCTAGTTTACGCCACGCGCATCCCACATAGGTAAATGGGAAGTTTAATAAAATGTGTTAGTGGGTGGGTATGCCAGAGTATGATGTGCCTTAATAGGATACATTTTGAGAATGAAAACAAAAAGAAATGCCTTGTTATGAAAGGATTTTAGTATCTACTAGAAATCAGTATGTGAAAGCGTTAGGCATTAGTTGATAAGTCAGTATTTAGAGCTGCTCAATAACGAGCAGAAGTTAAGAATTTTTTACATGTTCGATATAGTGTTCATTTTAGTTAACCATGTATGGAAAGTGGTACATTTGTCAACCGAAAATAAGAGAGAATATTTGGGCTGAAAAGCAAATTTTTAGTGTATGAAAAATTAATATTGTGAATTGAAATTACAAATTGAAAGATAAGAATTGTAGTTCTAGTATTTAATATACTGATGCAATAAAATAATTCAATGACTTTTCCTTTAATATATAAACATATTTTTGTGAAGGACGCTTATCTGTTTAAACAATTTGTGTTAGCATTCCGAGAATGGTGCCAATAAATTCTCTTCAGGGGTGAATGACTATATATGCCACTTTGTATCGGCCATGTCAACTTTGAACCTGCCCGCGTTTAACGTTGTATATGTGGTCCCGACTGGTTGCATAATAGAGCTCGTACATCTTGATGGAAAACACATTTAGGTTTCACCATGGCGCTTTACAGAACCATTTGCTACACTTGGCGAAACCGTGCAAGAAACGATGACAGAAGCTATCTGACAAATCAAGACATCAATCAACGCATTTGGTGTTTGTTTGTTACGTTGCGGTTTAGCGCCGTGTTTCAGGTTATCACTCACATGACGGTGTGCCAGCCCAATGGGTGTAGGAAACCATCACCGACACCAGTAACACCAAACAAAAACATTATGGGACAAACGCTCACAGCAAAATCCAATATGATTTTGGACAAAATCCAATAGGACTTTTCTAGGGAATCGTATAGAAATGTCCAAAATCCCATAGGATTTGTCTCTAAGGGAATACACGACACTCACAGGTCAATACAAAGACGTCGGAAACATATCGGATTCCTGGTCCTATTTAGCTCTGAAAGCACCATGGCAACATGAAGCTCCTTCCAACCACACGCAGTGTCATTGGTATTAACGTTCGGTTTTGAAACACCTACGAGTACCTATTAACAGAAAAAACAAAAATCAGGCACACAATTAACTACTACAAGTATTCCTCCAACTTGCTTAGATAGAGTAGCTCAATCCATATAAAACGCCAGAGACTTGTTGATTTGCTCTCATATTTCATGGATAATTTGAACTGTTCTCGGGTGACTGAATTACATCTATTGAAAAAGATTTGAGGTTCATTCTTTTTTGTCAAAGGGCCTTTCTTCAATGCGTCTTAATCGTGCTTGCCAATAGCCTCACATCATTTGTTCAAATCAAATTTCATTTTCAGCAAAGAAAAAATCGGATTGTTTTCCTCAAATGTTAACTTCAGTCAGTACTCTTAACATTTAATTCTTTAAGGTGTTGAGGCTGCATGAATGTACTCTCAAATTATATTGGACAGGCGTGAAAACTCATAATGTTGAATCTATTGAAATGGACGCATTCGTCTTTAAAAAAATGGTACGCTTATGTTTTAGCTTCTGTCCGGCCTCTAGTCCTTAATATGTCCTCATCTGTATCAACACCTACTTTGTCTGAACACTAACCGTATTGAAAAGTTTTATCATTTAGGAGCGTTAGTCATTGTTCATTATTGTTCACCCTAAATACATTTTTATGATCTATGTACTTACGTTTTTGGAGCAGTGACTGGTTTATGCAGTGCAGATAACACACAATACGTTATTTATATACAACTCATCTAAACGGACTGGTTTTTTTTATTTGTGCTTGTCTTTGGGATTTTGTCCAGAAACTGCACAAAGGAATACAATTTTTCTCCAATGCTGTTTAATAATGTACAAAAAACCACTTATCTTGCCGAGTATTCAATGTCATATTTGTATAAGTGAACTGGCTAAGGGCAGTTTGAAAATTGTCCATCATTATGGAAACGCTTTACATATTGGTTGTGCTAGTGTCAAATATTCATGGAATAACCGCCATCATTGAAGCCAAATAGCCTTCAGCACGGCATAAAACACGAATCAACCAGAACTGAACATTACAAGGAACGACTGCAAGGAAATTTGAGTCCACATATGTAACAGAAAAAAAGGATTATTTGTGAAAATTGGCACACCGTCGACATTCAGAAACCAATTCCCCTTTGTTAATACAACAGTTAAGTTAGAAATCATTCTCAGACACAAACACATGTTTTGTTTTGTCTAACATCAAAAGCTAACCAAGCATCATTAGGTGTGACCCAAATAAATAGAAAACAGATATGTGAACTAACTACGTGGAAGCATATCATCCTGGTAGACTAACCCAATATAAGTGTGCTGGTCTGGCAACACACCTTCAGCACAAAGCGTGGCTTAGTCGTTAGCGTGTGTGCTTACTAATCCTACTCTATGTACTGTTCACGAGATCGAGTCCGTCTGTCGACCATCAGGTATATGAATAAGTCACACGATGTGTTTCCAGCGATTTCAGGGGCTGTTTTTGTGAGGTTTTCTCCGGGTTTTCACCGTAACTAGACAACGAAAAGTGGACAACCCGTTGTCATAATAGAAATACCATTGAGTACGACGTTAAACCCTAATGAGCTCTGGGCTCTGGTTGATTTAAACTACACATGACTTCAAATTACCAGACTACAACCAAAGAAACAACAAGTGGCACTGAATAAACATATTGTCCAATACAGGGTATCAGCATTTCTTTGTTGAATATGTGGAAAAATCTAAACATTTGCTGTTTTCTGCAATGCTAGGCTTTAAGTGACCAAATTAACAGTATTTGGATTCATTTGTTAACAACGTACCCAAGGGTATTTCACTTATATGATGACGTGTCAGCCCAATTGGTGAAGGAAACCACCCTGTACACCACTGACAACAAACAAAGATAGGACGAGACAAATACAGGACAGCAACAGGACTCAAAATAGACATCACAAACAGATCGGCTTCATTTTCCCCTTTAGCTCTGAGAGCTCCAGGGCAACATGAAACAGTTGGAGTATAAGTTCATCTTTGCTAGCTTAACGCTTTATTTATATTAATTGATTGGTGTTTAACGCCACATTCATGGGTATTTCAACTCTTTTATCCAAGTTTTTTTTAAAATAAACACAACTTATTTAGAACGTTTCTCCCTGTTAAAACCGCAAACGCGCCACGCATCTCAACAAAAGTCGTTTAGAGACACTATGCATCAGATGTCCCTGATATTGTTGGTAGATTCTTGGAGCGATAGTCTCAAATTCCGTTAAATATGGTGATCGATTCACATTGGTTTGTTTGTTTGATAGAGGATATACACCTTACCTAAGATCATTTATCAGATATGGTGCACTAATGGGCTCCAATGGAACTCTTAAGGTTCGTTCGTCATGGCTCTGGTGGAAGTATTTATGGTTCTGTATGGAATCCGCTCAACCACCGTTACATGTACGGTATTCCTTTTTAACTTTCTGCAAAGAACCGGCTTTGTGGCCATGGTTCCACGTGGAACCAACTTCATTTCTCGAGAACCCCCAGAGATCCATTATTTCTAAGGGTGTGCATGGATTCCCAATCAAGTGGGTGTAGGAAATCATCCTAGATGTTGTTTTCGACATACAGAACGGAAATACATCTCTCCTATCATGCCAACAATAGGCTTAGTGTTGCCGCTTAGCCTTGAAATAACAAGGGCAACGGAATACCCTCATTCATCCGGCCGTCGTTTACGGCTAATTTAATTAATTTCAATGTTGTTTGTTTGGTTACATATTTAGTCGAGATTGCTTTATCGTTGTAGTTGGACTCGCGGCCTTGGCTTAGTGGTAGCTTTGATTAACCGTTCACCGGATAGAGTCCGCCTGTCGACCACCAGATATATGAACGAGCCACATGTTGTGGCTCCGGCATTCGCGGGGTGGTTTTTACGAGATTTCCTCCCAGTTTCCACCGCAATAAGGCTGTGTACAGTGTGAAGTGGACGATCCGTCGTCATATAAGTGAGATACCCTTGAGTACGACGTTAAACACCAATCAAACAAATATTGTTGTAGTTTGACTAAAACACTCTTAAAATCTAGCGAAGGTGAATTGTTTAGCTATAGCTCAAATAGAATAGTGGTAAGATGACTTCAACGATATTACTATACATATTCCCCCGTCTCCACACATCCAATATGGTCAAGAAATTGTCCTACTATGGACAAACAAACTTGAACGAACAAATGTTTGAAATGAAGTGTGTATCTTTAACACATTTGAATGTTTTCGTTTCTGAAAGAATAAGTGACAAATAATATACACAAGACAGACATGGTGTGAAAATGGTGCAACATTTTATTAGAGCTTGAGCTTTAGAAAACAACAATGAACGAGTCAGATTGCTGTTCTCACTTTCTTGACTTAAATTTGTAGCGATTGGTTTAAGTGGATTTTAATCCTTAAACAAACATTTCGGTCACTCCATTGGCCGTCGTATTCCTTTGTAGAGTTTAGGATAGTAGACACACAACCGTAACCCAACAATATACGATTTGATGTATCGATTCTCTTTGTTCTTCGTTAAATTAATTGAACTGTTCTGTCTGTTTATTGATTCTGATTCACTTGGTAGATTGGAAAGGCTTTGCTGGATTACTTTCAATCCGAGTTAGCGCTTTCTTGTTCTATCCTGCTCAACAGAGATTAGGACAATACAAAAAAAGCGGAGGATAATGCACAAGCGGCATCCCTCGGATAAAGTTTATAACTGAGACTAATACATTGTAAAAAAAATCATTTCACAAATACTGGACAGTAATCGTCTGACAGCTACTACTCTTTAGATTGATTGACTGATTAATTTGTGTTTTATGCCAAGCTTAAGGGTAGTGTCTCTGAAGCAAGTTTATTGATAATCTTTTTACGAAAAATAAGACAAATGACATTTTTCTCAGTCATCCTTTTGTTTATAGAGAGATCACATATGTGGAGCACTGCCAAGGTAGGGTGTACATTCAAACAACCAATGAAGATCCTCTATTAGCCGTTTGGCAATGTCTTTGTTATGGCTTATCTAGAATGAAAACCTCTTCTTTTGTCAGCGGACAAAAGTAATAGGATGTATATATTTAAATAGACACTGACCAACAAGTGAATGACGTCAGTTCCTTTTTCATTTTTGGCGTAACATTCATTTGCTTTTTGAAAGCTTTTTGATCCTGAATATATCTTAATAAGTGCGGAGAAAACACATAGAGATGGACTACACTCTTAGCCAAATATAGCGCTAATGGAACACTTTAATGTTCTTTAGTCATGTCTATGGTGGAACCCTTTTTTGGTTCTATGGAACCTTCACACATCTCTACCAAGTATATCTACCTATCTTATGTGAAACAAGCGTTTTTGTCGTAATGGTTCCATATATAACCTTCATCGTTTCTAGAGAACTCTCAAAGAAACATTATGTCTAAGATTGTAATCTGGATTGTTTGTGGTAGAAGAATCTACTGGATAGTAAACAGAACAGACGTATCTCGTATCTCTATTGACTGTGTAATACAAGACAAATAAGATACATATACGTATTCTAACGAGACTGTATGCAGTAATGCTTCCCCATCAAGTTGCCTACCTATTTCAGAAACATGTACACATAAAACAATTAAAATGCAATGTTGTATTATTCCATTTATTTTCGAGACACGATCCGGAAAATTTCTATCTTGGCGGTACACCCTGCAAGTAACTCTGACTGGTGCCTAGTTCTTGACGCAGTTGAACATTTCCTCCTAAAGTCCTCTGGTTACAATATTAATTTCCATTCCATGAAAAAATTGAACAAAGCATAGACATCTTCTTTACCCAAGAGTTTTATTCCTAGCTACTCTGCATTTCAACCTTTGGCAGATTATTCGCATATAAATAGAATGGCAGCTACATCCCTTGCAGGCGGATACAATTACCAAGTTTTGAGTTAAAGCGCTAACACATGTTGAATGATATATAGGTAGAGTTGGTGTCCGTAGGGATTGACGGATATGCCATACTCCCTTGGTTAAATAGCCCGAACATATCCGTTTATCGACAACACTTCAGCCACTGTTATTATTGTCTATTGCTGTCATCTTTACTCGCGGAATATTCTCGTAACACAGCATCTGATTGGTTGCGTAGAAGTTCTTACGCATCCAATCAATCTCGTGGGAACCGAATCCAATCATTCAATATAATGCAAACCATCCGCCAATTGTTGTAATGTAGAGTAACTAGGAATAAAACACTTGGCTAGCGAAGGTGAGATATAGTGTATATAGTAATTTCCAATATCTTGCAGGCCGGGACCGTGGCTATGTGGTTAGCGTGTGCGCTTACTAATCTTACTTGGTTTGAGTTCGCCTGTCGACCCTCAGGTATATGAGTGAGTCAAAAGATGTGACTCCTGCAATTGTGGTGGAGGTTTTCCACCACAAAGTGACGGTAATTGAGGGGAATGGAAAATCCGTCGTTATATAAATGAAAATACTGTTGAGTACGACGGTAAGTCCCATTCTTCATTACAATTAAACTAAATAAGAGCAAATTAATTCTTCTTGGTTCCTTGACACACTAGTGGCGACAAAATCTCATAACTTTCTTAGGTTTACTGTGTTTAGGAAGCTGCACACACCAATCAACATTTTAACTTAAATCCCACCGTCCTCTATCTAGAAATTAGTTGTCGCCTGAAGACTTTTATCACAGATGCAAGTCTATCAGGAGAAATGCAAATGAGAACATAGGTGAACGTACATTCATTTCAAAAAGCACAAAACGAAGTATCTTTAAAACCAAGACACAGCGTTGTCACATTGTTATTTTCCTGACTATTTAGGGGTACTGAGAAATCTTCTCAGAACACCTATTGAAATCGTAAAGATTATTATTATTTTTATTATGCATCGCTTTAGGCCTTATAACTCCGAAACTAATAAAGACCTGAAGTTCAAATTTTGGCAACTGATAGTCCATG
>JAVFBW010121964.1:0-14771 GCA_034783835.1 Mopalia ciliata
TGTATGTGTAATAAAATAGTTATTGTGCATGGTGCTTTATGATTTGTTGTTTCTTTTTCTTTCGTGGAGGGGGAAAAGCCGTATGTCATGTAATAAACAAACGAAAACGGCTTGAGTCCATTTTGAACATTTTCTCACGCTCGGTCTATTAATCCAGACTCATAATAGCCGAGTTACAGTTGTACACATGCCTGTTTGTCTGTCTCTCTGTCGTGTCAGATATTTCACTCGGGTTTATTATTAAAACTCACCTGCTGTATACTGTGACGTTCCACAGACAAATACATGCTATATGCCTACCATACGGTTCAATGGCTAATGCGTGAAATGTAGCACTCTTCGTGGACATGTGGTTCGTATCCACATGCAGAAGAATATAGTATATCTTAGAGAGGTGCGATTTCAGGTGTGATGTGTTACACATCCTCAAAACCTGCAGTTATGATCTTAACGAAAACAAGCTGTACAAACACCTTTCACGATGTCTGTGTATAAACCCCACAAACATAAGCGTTCAACTTTAAAAAAATCAATATAGAAATTGTTCAATTTTTTTTTTACAGCAAATTTAAAAAAATAGAAATTCCAAGAAATATATAGATAGAAGCCGAGTTAAAATCCAATTTACATTAATATATATATAAAACAGCGCAGAAGTCGACCGTTAATGTTTTTTCTGATAACCCATTTAATTCTGTTATAGTCTAATATAGGGCAATAATTTGCGACCATCATTTCTTGGTTTATCTTGAATCGTTATTTTAAGTGAATAAAAAAAAGTAACAAAACTTGTAATCGAATATGCAACAAGATCGAAAAGAGTATAGACACATTGATTCATAAAATAGACATAAGATGTTTATACAGAATTACCCTGCCCCTGCATGCGCTTGTAATATTGATGGGTTTCATTAAGTTTACTTATTTTGTCTTTAGGTTTTATTGTTCGTATTGATTAGTATAAGTTTACTTATGTCGGGTCTCAGTGGTTTATTTTTCGTATATAGTACTGTCTACTATATTATAAAATGGCACATTTTTTGTCATTCATGATTCATGTATACGTTTGCCTTTTTGTTTATCTTCTGTAAAAACTTAAGTAGGCTTTTGTGTTTATGCTGTTGCTTATAAATAAAAAAAAATATGTATACCTCGAATGACTTATACAGACTAGTTGGACGAATTGGTTTTCTCAATGTAGCATACTTTCGCCAACTGTAAAAAACTATTACTGCCAAAAAAGAAAAATACATATTTTTGTGGCAATAATATTTTTTTTACAGTTGGCGAAAGTATGCTACATTGATAAAACTAATTCGTCCAACCAATTATGAGACTGATGAACCACTGTATTTGAAAAACACAATCATGTTTAATTTAATTTTTTTAAAAATATATCCATTATCCGAAATTTTTCCTCTGATAATTTTAGCACAACACATGTATTTAAACCAAATGCCTTCAGTCGTGTTTTCCTATAGATTTACATAATATGCTTTTGCGCCGATTTGTGCATTTCCTACTTTAGATTCTGTTTTCATCGTTTCAACTTTTGCGCTTTAATTCATAGTTTCTCTTCGTTTAGTTTTGTTCACCCCCGGAAAAAAAGGATAATTTCTCCCCACCACTTATCTTCAGGTTAAAAATTTCTCAACAGATTATACATTCATACAGTGATACGGGTCGAAAAAAATCTTAAACATCATGTACTACAGTTTTGAAATTTTTGTGATCAATTCAACTTTTTCGGTTTGACACCGGTGTTGGAGTGGGTTTTATAAAAAATTATAACAACAATTTCTTTTTCATTGTTGTTATTTCAAATTTCTCACCAGACATATGATTTCGCCCGACCGTGGGTCGCTTGTTGGTCGCATGATTTTTCAGGTGTGGTATTTTGCTTTTGTTCTTTTGAATGGGAAAACTTTATTAAAGCCCGAGTGATCGGGATCTCATATATATACAAGTTCACTCCAAAAAATCAACATCGACATTCCGGCTGTTTTATTTCGCCATTAACAGAAGCGTGATACGTTCTCTTGCATGGCAATGGTAAAATAAGTGCGGAAATGTGATATCAAAATGAGCCTTTCGTTCTTCTTTAATAATCATATACAATTAAGCCTGAGTATTCTCAGAGGCACCTTTTCTGAATCACTAGCCCAAGAATGAAATTGAAACGTCAAATAATAAAAATTAAAAAAGCGAAGAAGTTACCATTTATATGGAAGGTAAAATAAAAGTAAAAAAACGCTTAGGAAATAACTAATACAAAACCAGAATAGACAATTAAGTCATATTTCAGTATTTTTCTCACGAAGAGAGAAAAAGGTACCATTTATTTGAAAGGTAAAATAAAAGTAAAAAAACGCTTAGGAAATAACTAAATTGTAAATTGTTTTTTCATCCATCTTACGATTCCATAATAAACCGGGAACCCCTTCAGCATAAAGCGATTAGCAATCATGTTAATCCGTTAATAAGATAATCCCCTATGATTAGACCCTACTTTAATGAGATGTCTTTTATGGTGAAATCATAAGAAAACCACATGTATCGGCTGTGGTAACCGAACCGTCTTTTAATCTGTGTCTATCTGTCCATCAATTAATCGTTCTTTCGTTCTCTAATTCGTTCGTTCATTCATTCATTCAATTATTAATTCATTCACTGAGGAATGTAAAGTACATTAGAAAGGAATGCAGTTGTATTTTATTTTATTTTTTTTGTATTTGATATAATTGCACAGATTATTATATATATAGAGTAATCATAGAACATTTTTTCGCAAATAAATAGCGAAAAAAGTAAGTATATTTTGAACCCAGTAAAATTACTTATCCGCATTATGTAACAACCATTCTCTTATCCTTTTTTTTATACTTTATCTAATTTTATGTAAATACATAATTTATTATAAATTTATTGATTATTGAGTCAAACCTGACTTCAAACTAGTCAGAACGACCGTTCGTTCGTTCATTCATTCGTTCATTTATTAATTCATTCACTGATGAATGTAAAATTCATTGGAAAGGAATACAATTATTTTTTTTCTTTCTATATAATCGAAAAGATTATTATTATATATATACAGTAGATATAGAACATTTTTCGCAAATAAATAGCGAAAACATACGTGTATTTTGAGCCGAGTAAAATTATTTATCCGCATTATGTAACAACCATTCTCTTATCCTTTTAACCCGTTATCTACTTTTATATAAATGCATAATTTATTATAGACTTATTGATTGTTAAGTAAAAACTGACTTCAAAGCATATTATTTTCACGAATGGGTAACAGGTATTACACAAAGGAAACTCCATTAGAATAAAAGAGACTGGCAAGTCTGAAAGTGCGTCTTTGTTTCTTTTATAAAAAGCATATCGAATTTCGTGTTTTAATACACATTAAAGGTTCCTTCCGTAAACATGTTTTCACAACAATTTTATGATATTTTTCACTTTTTCCCGTGGAGTCAACACCACTTGTAAATTCTCGCTGGTGATAAGCTTTTATTACGTAAGATCTATATCAATTAGCTTTAGCATTTCATGAAGAGTTATAGAAACCCATGCTGTTTGTAAAACACGGACTGGCCGGGGACTATGAGCTGTGTCTGCTACACAACTGACCATGAGAAATTCCCCGCGGTTATTTAATTCTAATCCTCTCGGGGAATTGAAAGAGGGGAGGGGAGGGAGAGCCGGGGAGAATACACCTCATATCTTTATCTCGCCTAGCCGGTCATCTCTTTTGTCCGAACTGATCTTAACTCGATGCCCCCATAGTTTAATAGTCTCTGGACAGTGTACTCCACTCCAATGCCGTCTCAGGGAGAATGGAAATCTCCACGAGCCATTGATTGGTGTTCATAGAGCAACAAAAAGCGCGGGAGTTGGAGAGAAAAAGGTAGCCCATTCTGATCTTCGAGCTGTGACACTCAGCCTAGACGAGGAAACAAAGCTCAGAGACCGAACCCTGCGGCCAATGCTAGAGGTCCCACCGGCTTATCCCTCTCCACACATAGCTATATAGGACTGCAGCACGGACTAGTTGTTATTCAGTTCAACCCCAGCACAGATGTGTACAGCACACTTCGTTCATTTACTACCTTTGCCAATTTTACTGGAAATTCAATCATGGCCACCTCTATAGTGCAAACTTTATTCGAAGACGCCTTGGATACTTGGAGCCCTGTAAAAACCACGATTTTCTTAGACAACGAGACTTGCAATTCCCCCATGATGGACTACATTGTAAAAACCACCAAAGGGAATGGGTCTGCTGCCTCAAAAAGCAACACAGGAGTGGGCGGATTTCGACAGTAAGTGTTTTGCCATGCCCCCTCACAACCTCACCTGTTAAGTTATGGCGATTATTTTGCATGCCTATAAAGTCAGTTTGACCTTGGCTGCATTGTGACAGTTAACTTTTCTGGTAAATTCTCGGAATACTCATTTGCGGCATCTGCCCATGTAGTTGGTAGGTTTTAGCCTAGTCATGATACGGCTATGGTACCGTGACCGGTGATCCCGTGGCCAGTTTTAGCCCAGGTTGGTTTAGTTTATAATTAAAGCCTAAACCAATTGGTTTTCTTCGGGAATCTTTGCTTTACTTTAGTAGAATATAAACCTATGTAATGTGTGTACTAAATATTATTTTTCGACATTTGTCAAAATCTAGATGGAGCAGTTGAAATATCAATAAATTTTGGTATGGATTATATTTCATTTGACAGTTCTTTACAATCAGGGATCAACATATAGTATATTGTTATACCAGGTCCAATCACTGTATCACTTAGGCTTCAAAGATTGAACAGTTTGACTAATTTTCCCCAAAATTTCGTTTGAACCCAAGATGGTGTAAGATGGGTTCAACAAACACTGAAGCCTATATACAACATGGTGACCCAGGAGGACTGTGGCATGTATTTAGTGTAAAGGCATGTAGAAAACACACCTGGACTGATTACCTGTAAACACACCTTTCAGTTTAGGTAATCAGCCAGTCCGCTCACAGAACAGTCCAGTGTTACGGCACGAAGAATTTACCTGGCCGCATACATTAGTACACCACAGCTGTTCAATGCATAGAGGCAGAACATACAAACAGCATGGAATCGTGCAACTAAAGCTATGTGTGCACCATAACTAAAGCTATAGCTTACAAACTATTGTTGTCAAACAAGACCAGGCAAAATTTGGATAAAGAAAGTAAATCAATTAAATGTTATGAGGACATTCATTCATTTTCTATTGTATTTGTTTGTTTATGTTTTGAATTTATTTATATTTCCAGACGTCGTTGCCGGACTTTGAAGAGAACTGGAACTAATACAGTAAGTATTTGATTTATCTTGTCATAATGACAACATAAGTTAATTCCAGTGTAACTCAGACGCTGGTTGGCGAGTTTGATCTAAATATACACGTTTTATACTGCTTACGAAATTGAACAAAATTACGATTGGACAGCCCTTTGATGTTATAAAAGCCTTATGGGATTTAAAATGAAAGCTTCATTTAAAATCATTGAAATAGAATAACGATAAATTATTGAGTTTTTGTAGTTGAACAAGAAAGTATTAAATATTTTTAGCAACAATTCTTGATTAGTTATATTTGCTATAGACCTACTCTTTGACACAGTTAACTGTTAAATTCCCCATTAGTTATGAAATCATCACCTAAATGCACTTTTCTGTCTTTCAGAATAATGATATACTTAAGAGAAGTTCAGGTGATTTCCGACAAGCTTTGGCAGATGTGAAGCCCGAGAATGATGATGAATTATTTGTGATGTCAGAGAGGACGCCCAACTTCGGGACGAGCTTGTTACTCGATGAAGGCTCATCGGACAGTGGCGTCCGCTTTGACGAAGGCTCGTCAGACAGTGGTGGTCGATTCGATGAAGACCCAGAGACCGTTACCTTCGCTGTTCCGGTTGGTATACCGACACGGAGAATTGAACTCTTTGAAGAAGATGCCTGTTCACCACTGTCTTATTCCCCCGTTAAGTCTCAAAACCTCCCCACTCAATTCCCTTCGTTTTCCCAATCTAGCACGGTAAGTTGTGCCCACGATTGGCCTAATATATGGGCAAATTGATATAAATCACAAATGAATTTCTTATAGGCTTACTCTTTTGCGATGTCTCACATAAAACGAAATGTTGATTATTAAAAGCGAAAAGTTAAAGGTAATGTGTTAACATTTTCAATCACACAAGAAGTATTAATTGTAAAGCTCGACAGAAAATGGATGGAAATAATCGTTACCCAGTTTCTTGAATAGGCACATTCCGCTGAATTGCATATAGAAATTCTAACAACTTGGAATTTTGGGGACAAAAAAGCAGCCTGTACATTTTGCTTACTTAACTGATTTCTATTTCTTCAAGGACGATGGTTTCTTTGAGGACATTGTTGCCGTGGACGACACAGTAAGTCATATAAAAAAGACAACAAAGAAAGCTTCAAAATCTGACTGGTACATTTCTGTGTTGGATGTTGCATAACGTAACGGGAAAATATTGAAATATGAAAATGTTTAAAGCACAACATCCAACGATGACAATTTCATAAAATGAATGTGAATTTAATTTATTGTAACTTGCTTACAAAATTCAAGGAATTATGTTTTCTTGTGTTGAGGCCCTGTTGTAACTTTTGTATATCTATACTTTTCTTAGTTTTTCATTTTATACCCTTTATAATTTGACAGGATGACAACGTGAATTTGACAGGATCATTGGCTTCTTTGTTTAAAGCCCCCGTTATAACGACACAGAGCTCAAACGCATTCCAGGTATGTTAATCTATATTCGTTAAATTGATTTATTGATTGGTGTCAATAACATTAACACGATGCCCAGAGATGTTTCAATGATATGAGGAACGGTTACCTTCGACAAGAAGGCCTTCTAGTGGTTAGGGTGTTGGTCTACTATTCCTAATATGTTTTTTTTACGAGGTTTCCTGCAGGGTTTCCACCATGTTTAAGACATAGCGCTAAGTTCACAACCCATCTTCATATAAGTGAAATATTGTTGGGTAGCCGCTAAATTACAAACAAACAAACAAATCTTAACAAATAATGTTTCTAAAAGTTCACATCATGAATGTACTTTAGAACGTATAGGCCTACCCTTTCTATATAGGCTATACGTTGAATTACAAGCACTATTTATAGCCTATATCCCATATTAAAACTCAAAAGAAACTGATTGATTTTAAACTAATAGCCGTAACGGCTACGAATAACATATTTTGTAGTTTGAAATGTTTTTGCCTTGATAACCATCCAGATAAGAATCGAAAAGTTGGGAATAGGGCATGTAACATGTCCTATGCATTATTCAATGTAACGACAGATGCGCCTGACTAAATTATTATCAAAAAACATACAATTTTAATAAATTTCACTTATATACAAGAGATTAATCTTAATTTGTATTCTGTTTTCCTTTCTGATAAAAGTGTACTGTTTATAATCAGATAAAGAAACCAGTATGTATGAAGTTGACTGGGCGACTGGACTCACTTGAGATTCGACCCAAGGGAGGTAAGAAAAGGCAGATTTCTGACGAAGAGACCAACCCATTCGAGAAAAGGCGCCGGGGAGGGGGCGGACTAGTACATAGATCATGCAGTGAGGAAATACCGAGAGAAAAAACCGCTTGCCCTTTGAAGAGATATATGTCTGCAAATGACGCTATTATCCAGGCTTTAGATAGAGGTATGTTTTATTTGCTTAAGGATATCTGTATTTCTCACTAGATGGCAGTCGCAGAGCATTGTATACCACTAATTTCCTATATATTTATGGAGTTCCATGTAAAATTAGCTGGCGGTTGGAGAGAGCTTTATGTTGCCCTGGTGCTCTCAGAGCTAAAGGGGAACAGAAAGCCGATCTGTTTGTGGTGTCTGTATTGTGACCTGTATGTGTTCCGTCCTGTCTTTGTTTCTTGCCAGTGGTGTCGAGGGTGGTTTCCTTTACCCCTTGGGCTGGCACGT
Organism: Mopalia ciliata; assembly: GCA_034783835.1. Classification (NCBI taxonomy): domain Eukaryota; kingdom Metazoa; phylum Mollusca; class Polyplacophora; order Chitonida; family Mopaliidae; genus Mopalia; species Mopalia ciliata. The sequence goes on from JAVFBW010121964.1 coordinate 8,025, forward strand.
CGTCATATAATTGAAATACTCTTGATTACGAGAATAAACCCAAATCAAACAAAAAAACAAACCATGTAAAATTATTCGCACCAGCAAAACAAATGATACCACAACAAAGTGCTTCTCATCACAACAAAGTGCTTTTCATCTAAAACTCTATCGATTGTTAATACGTTGGCATTTACAAAAATGATTATATTTTTATTCCAGCTGAAGACAATCCGGATCTGATAGGTGATGGCAGTGTTTCTTTCTGCCTGCCCACAATCCCTGGTAAACACCAAGACTTGAAATCCATAACACCAGAAACCTTATCTAAACTCATCAACAATGAATATGATCATATTGTAGAGAAATATGTGATCATTGATTGTCGATATCCGTATGAGTTTGACGGGGGACATATACAGGTAGGAATTAAGATCTCTTGCTAAAATCCATTGGTTCAACTAATCAGTACCGTCGTTGTTACCAACCACATGAGAGTGATTTCCTTCACCAACTGTGCTGGCAGGCGGCCATGTGAGTGAAATAATCTAAAGTACGGGCAAAACTCCAACAATGCCTCATTTTGACTCTACGGTCTGTCGACCCTCTGGTATATCAGTGAGTCACAAGTTTTGGCTCCAGCAATCGCGGGGTGGTTTTAATGACGTTTCCTCCCTGTTTTCCACCATAATAGGACATGGAACAGTGTGAAGTGGACACTCCCTTGTCATATAATAACCTTGATTTTGACGTTAAACCCAAATCAAACAAAATGATTGTTGTGGGTGCATCGAGAGAGATTTCCGTTAAGCAATGGGCTTTGTACGCCACTGCGAGTGAAATCTCCATGTATACGTCGTTAAAACTGCGTCAATCATTAGACACTGGCAGTAAAGCATTTTGTACATTGTGATTTATTATTTTCTTATACAGGGTGGGTTAAATTATTACACAAAGGATTCAATCATGGATAACTTAATGAAGAAACCATTACAACCAGAAGACCTCAACAAACGAGTCACTTTGATATTCCACTGTGAATTTTCTTCAGAGAGAGCACCTAAAATGTAAGTTATACAGACATTTCAATAGCAAATGAATCTTTTTGAACCACATTAAATTCTAGAAGATTATGGAGATTTCAGCGAAAAACATTGATAGATTGATTTTTTATTTCACCATAGATGTAAATAAAAAAAATCATAGTTCTAAACATTTCGTTTGGAATTTACAAATATAGCGGTCAATAAAGATCACTTGAGCTTGTTCTATCACATTATAAATAAATTTATTATAATAACGATCAAAGGCAGCGTGAATGGTGAAATGTATTATTTTATTTTTAAAATGGTGCTTATTGTCTTAAAGAGTTGATGTGCTACAAATATAGGTCAATCCAGATTTTGGATGAAGAACTGTTTAATTTGAGATTTAAATGGAGATTTGGAGTAATTCATGCACAGTGTTATTGGTAGTGACTTCCATCCCCGATCACATACATTAAGTTGTAAAGAGAAGCCTAGACTGTCAAATTTCAAACGAAGAGAATCTAGATTTTTTTAGGCCAGATTTCGTTAAAATCGTTTCAAACGGATTACTGAAAAAGAAAATCCATTACACTGTTTTTTAGTTCAAAATAACTCACCTACTTATCTTTTCGTTGTTGTAGGTCCCGTTTTCTACGTAACATGGATCGTGAACAGAATAAGCAGTGTTACCCACATCTATTTTACCCGGAAATCTATCTACTTCACGGCGGATATAAAAACTTCTTTGAAACCCAACAGGTATGTACACAAAGCTATTTCCCTTGAGGATTCTCATTGACCATGTCTAATCGGTAATCTCGCAAAGATCGTTACGAAAAATCATCTTGTCAAGATTTTTTCATTAGGTGCTTTATCAAAAGATACGAACCATTTTAGTGTTATTGTTATCCAGGACAAGTCTTTAAAATATCATTGCAAGTCACTACAAAATTAACAATCTTGTTTTGTTTTCTTTTTGCAGATTATGTGTGAACCTCAAACCTACATGCCCATGTTACACGATGACTATAAGGAGGATATGAGACGATTCCGACTCAAGTCGAAATCCTGGGCTGGTGACAAGAAAACAAAATCAGCCCGCGGAAGACTTGGCTTCTAAACGTGTTGTACCATGCCCTAGCAATAGCCTGACATAAACTTTCATGTCGAGAGATACTCCTGGAGGCACACCCACGAGTGTTCGGAAGGCTCACATAGGAATGATCGGAAGGCACACACACACGAGTGTCTCGAATGCACACACAATCCTCCGTCTCTCCAAGCTGTTATGATTTTATCATTGTTCCTAGAGAATTTATTAGTGTCAAGCTAACGCATCAGTGCAACACGTGGACACGAGCATGACGTGCAATGGACTCTTTTTAGGAACAAAATATTTATAATATGCTCCATGTCTTCATCAGACAGACGACACTTGTTAAAGATTTCATTTTGGGTTACACCATAGACATAGGGGATTCGCACTTTGGTGTATTTTCACAGCTGCCTTTCGTGTTAAAATGCAATCATATAAGACATTTGTGTTACTTTCCTCAAGACTCGCCTGAATTTGTATTTTTTGGGGAAGTATTATTTCAGAGATTTAGATGGCAAGGTCGTTCAAGGTTTTCGGTCCATTGTAAGTGTGTCAGTTTTATATATACCCGAGAAGTTAGACTCTGCCCCGAACTTTTACAATGCACTATTTTTTTTAACTCTTCCCTACAGCGACCCCGGAGATCGGGAGCAGAGTGCAGACGCGACCCGGGTCTGACTTGAGGATGACAAAGAAAAACATTTGGCTGGTGTTCTCGTATTGGTCTACTGTTATGTTGAAGATCTTCTTGATCCAAAGCATGCAGTTATTTATAGATTTATCCCCAGGAAAACTGTGGGCGGTTTGAATTAGCTCTCTGTACCTCTCGGAGCTACGAGGCAACAGGTTTCCTCCACCCATTGGCGTGTGACTGTCACGCCGTCACAGGAGTGAAATTACCTTAAATACAACGTAAAAACACAGTCAAACTTAAGGCAACTCCCGTTAGGCAGCAGTTCAGCAATCGATCATTGCAGAAACCCAGCCAAATGTTTCTGTTAGCAGTTTGTCTTCCTCGTGGATGTTCGGTGTTGTATCGACACAGATCTAGGGTATAAAGTTGTCATCCAGCAATGGCTGACCATTTAGAGCATTCAGTTTATCCGGAATGTTAGGCAACGCATTTAATACAGTGCTCATTTATATTTTTACCATTAAATGTCGAATGTTATGTTTTCACTGGTTATTTTAACGCAATGTAGATATGTGTTCAGCACTGAATTTGTACATTTTGTATATAGTAATATATATGCACATAGTCTTATCAGAACAATATTTTAGGCATTGTATACAATCATTTTTAAATACTTCTTGGGCGACAAGTCAAGGAAACCAAGTTTAGCTCACAACAAAACCATACAAATGAGCTAAATATCTTCATTATTGTTTTTGTTTTTCATTAGTTGCTACTCGTATATTGTTTGTTTACAGTAAACGTTTTGTATTATTTATTTCCTTTTATATAATTATTTTAGGGTTTTCTATCATATTCTCAATGTACTTGAACTATTTCCTAGGCATATCTAATGAAATATAATATACGTATTTATAATTTGGTTGTACATAATGTAGAATCCGACATTTGTTGGACTGACTCGTATAGTAGTCAAATCAATAAACCTTGATAAAATTCATGACTAAAGTATCTTATATTTGGTTTTTTAACTTGTTTTAGCTTTTGAGTATTGTTCGCATGTCGGCTTGGGCTGTTTGGATGCATTTATTCACTACATTCCCTAGACTATATTCGCCAGAAATTGTCAAGAGCCTTCCTCTCGATATCAACGTACGTCAACACGAAGGCTCAGCAGTTAAAGTAGCTTTCTTTTTTTTGGTTAGCAACTTAGCAGACCTGAGGTTTTGTCTTGTCGAAAGGCCTTGATGTCCACGTGATCCGGATGAACTCTGACGGTATCCGTCGCTGATTGGGCTCGAAGGTAGCCGTCAAATGAGTTGAAATAATGTTAAGAATGGCGTAAATCTCAAATCGTCAACACAAAATCGATTTGTGGTTCTATAAATAGCTGTAGCCTCATTTCTTGTTACGTCCTGTACTGGCTTATTTTATGTTGCCAATAAAGTTTAGGGTGGGCTTGCATCCACTTAATTTTTTTGATTGGGTTTAACGTCGTACTCAAGGGTATTTTACTTATATGACCACCGATTGGCCACTGCACAATGTTCCTTGCCAAATTATACTGTGGAGAACCGAGAGGAAACCTCGCAGAAAACGCTATTGCCGGAGCCACGTATACATCGTGTGATTCATTCCTATACTTGATGGTCAACATCGATACATTCGATCTCGTGAAAGGTACATCGAAATAGGTAAAGTAAGCGTGCTAGCGAACCACTAAGGCACGGCAGGCCAGGGGGCCTCGCATTCCCATGATGAAAGTAAAACTTTTTTTGTTTGTTGGTGGTGTTACCTGAGTGAATCCAAAACTTCTATACGCTCTACGCTTGTGTTACAGTGTGGTTTGGTAGCTCTATAACTCCGTTCATATACACTCCACTGCCGTCCGAAAATATACATACGGAACATCTGTACCAGAACATCCATCGACACTTTCCGTAATGGTACAGTTATCTCTGAGGCGAATGGAAGCCAAAATATTACACGAAAACGTGTAATGTTCACCGCCGGAAAGTTTGTGCGTAATATAATAAAGCAACAGTGTAACGTATACACACCGATGTTTTCTTATGTATGACTTGTTGCAAATAATTCAAATTATTATTATTGCAATACTTACAGTGGAAGAAATTGGAATTATTTGCAACCAGTCCGTGTACCTAGACATTGTTGCTTTCTCATGTAGGATCTGTTGCAAAATATTCAAATTTCTTCCACCGTAAGTATTTCAATAATAATAAAGCTCCAATGACGTTAGGCCTACAATTTTGCAAATAATTTCTGACACATATCCGTGATAGTAAATAAAATTCGTTATTGACATAGTTAATGAATGTTTTTATTTTTCGTGTTTATAAAGTAAAGAAAGCAATTTAAAAAAAAACCAAATAGATTTCCCCCTATGTAACAATGTCTAGACTTAGAAGCGTTGTCTTATGAAGTCTAGATATGGAAGGGATCCATTTTTTAGATTAAATTTTGATTTCTTTATATATTTTCATATTTTTTTCTGAAATATATGTTAAACATTTTATAAATACGAAAAAAACACACCCCAGCGGAGTTTTTTCAATTGCGTATTTTATTTACTATCGCACATTTACAAGCTAGGATTAGAGATAGGCCTTCAACATGGAGTGAGGTTTTCTAATCTAGGATTAAAATTAATAGTGCTTTAAACAACTGGCCCAGGGGACCGTGTGCAAGAAGCATATTAACAAATATAGTGATGTAGGCCTACATGTAGATCTATATTTATAACATAGGCTAACTCAACTGGTCGATTTAGTTTATAATTGTTATTACATATTTCGTCTTAGCTTTGACCGGAGTTTATTTAAATATTTGTAAAAGATTGAAGTTGTTTACATTGAACTAAACTGCAACAAACCTAGCACAATGTAGGCCTATAGGTCTAATTCCTCCGTCTTAGCCCTATATTTCCCGTCTATCTCTATCCTGGTAAAAGTTGGAAATTGATGCGCCGCTATCGCCGGCCTCTCAAAGCATATATCGGAGTTTTCACTGAATTTTTTTAAAAGATACACTGAAAACAAGGAAAACATGCACCTACTTGCAATATTGCTTTTCTGACGGTTTTCAATCTTATTATTGCAAATGCCATGGAGAAAATTAAACGTGTCAACTCGAGCGAAAACTCAAATAAAACTTTATTTAAACGTCACGAAAGTAAGAAGGAGTTAGATTATTGTGACATTTGTATCCATAAAAAAATCGGAGAAAAATCAGATATATGTTTTGAGAAGCTGGCGATAGCGGTGAATCAATTTCCAACCTTCACCATGGTTTGAGATAAGCGAGACGGATAGGGCTATGACGGAGGAATTAGCCCTATTCCTTTAGCCTTATAAATAAGACCTAGATATTACACATATATAAAGGCTACTATCCATTGTTCTATGCTGTTTGTGGTTCAATCTAACATATCCCTATGACTTTTCAACCCAAGTGTCCTCTGGTTTGTACCCTATACCAGGAGTTTAAACGGCGACGTCAAAATCGAAGCATGTAGAGATATTGTTAACAGTGCATCCTGAATTATTCCCCTTTGTATAAGAAGTGGGCGTGCTCTATTTCCAAGATGTCAGCGCCCAGAGCGAGTTGTTTGATCGTTCTAAGCTCGGCTGTTGAAGGTATGATTTTTGGTTAATTGTTGCAAAATAAATGGATGAAATAATGGTGTTTCGGCCATATTGCTTGACATGATAACACCTGCACACATTTGGACTCCGACTGGAACAGTTGTCTGGTAGTCGGAATAAATAATACCCCCATCAGACCCAGTCAGCTGTTATTTATAGCACTGGTAATGTGGTATCTGACAATACAAATAGCCCACGTATCTAATATACTTGTACTAAACAGCCAATAGAGATAAACCCATATTAAAAAAAAAAAATCTGGCTTAAAAGAAGGCTTCATTCGTCTCTTTATGAATAAGGCAGTCCCGTCTGGGGTACAGACATTACCCCCCCCCCCCGTGGACA
>JAVFBW010121975.1:0-14771 GCA_034783835.1 Mopalia ciliata
ACTATACTGACACAAATGTCAGTAAAACTTTAAACAAAGAACTAAACGAATTGCCTAGCTTATCCACCATAAACTAAATTGACTTATACTTTGCCTATGCCCCACCAATGTTTTGGACAGGTGTCAAATAATTATACCACCTCCATTAATAGTGACATAAACACCTGCAAACGAAGCTTATATCGCGATTCCTTAGTATCACACCACGCGAAGTAGTATAATAAAACTCGATAAATATTAGTCTCAATAGAAGGGGCCAAAGAATCTGCATTCTCGAGCAAATAAATGGATAAATAGAATTTACAAAAACTTCAAATGAGAGTATTACCGCACGTTACCATGCGTGAAGTGTACCGACCTTGGTGAAGACCCCCATACCCTATAGGGTAAAGATAGGTCATATCCTCTCATGTCAACCGTCAATTCCATAGGGGTGCCATCGTTCGGAATTTATAAGCTATTGAAAATTACGCTAACTGCTGTTTGCTTGCTGTTTTCAACAAACGTTAGACTTTCAATATCGATTTTTTGCATCGACTTTATCCACAGGAAGTGAAATATTTAGCGTGGGTTGAGACCTTTATCTTTGGTAATAATCCCATCTTAATTTCATACACTTGACATGATAACCTCTGCTTAGAGTTGTTTGATCGCTATTTTCATTTGTAAAACAGCCTTCCGACCGATAATAAATCATGATCAAAATAATATGTACATGTAGCTTTTACTTAAAAGAGGATCAGCCACATTTCCCACGGCAACAGAAGATAGGCAAATATTAACCATGTAATGTTTTGTTTCATTTAAGATACATGTTCCTGGAACTATTTTCCATCGCGAACAATAATCTCTCTGGAATGGCTTACCAGTATTATTAAAACCAGATCAACTCATCTCCCTTTAGTTATGAGATCGCTATCAATGACCAATGACCTGTGGTAATGTCATGGTCTGTATTGTCCGTTAAATTGAAACACGGCACAGTGATAAACCAAGTTTATGGAAGCGATTTTTAAATTGCCATTTAGACCAACAAAGAGACGCCATATATACATTCGCGACGAGACAATACCAGAGAGCTCATAGCAAGTTGTATTATTCTCATTTATTAGCTTATTTACATTTAGAATCTCCAAGGAGAATCTCTCAAAGAAGTGTAGTGGGCTAAGGTCGGCAATCTTTTCAGTATGCACAGTGCACACCTATTAAAATATTATTGTTTCATTACGATGATTTTTTAAATATGATTTCCAAGAAATTAAAAAAACAAGGTATAACGACGTAAGCAAAGCAGGGTAGTGTAACAGTTTGGTATTGCTGGACTCCAGTTCCTGCTGTTACGTACTATTATAGACTGTTTTTATTTTGTTAGTTCCGATTGGTGATTTATCTCAGGCAGAATGTATGAATATAGCCTAGCCTTCCAGTAAATTATGTTCGTCTTGTTTCTAATACTAATATAAATAATCTAACAGGTTATATGCGGGACATAAACATGTACTGACCAGGGTCAGGTACCTCTGTCCATATACAGTTCTCGTATATTCTGGTATCTTGAGTTACCATCCCAGGGGTGTATACAGGTTAGGCGCTGTTTAAAAGAAATTCATAACGAGAACCTTCCTGGTATCTCACTACTCATAATCCGACTAATGAATTCTCCGCTGTGTGGAATTATTATGGACTTTGACCTCCTATTGGGGTAAACCATATCGTATAAGACGTTTTAAAGATTCTTCAAGACAATTTTGAATTAATTTTAGGATAAGAACAGCAGCTAGGTATAGGCCTAATGGTAATGACTACAATAATTGATCGATCGTTAGTGGGAGGGGGCGGAAAGACTAGTTGACTCGAACAGTTTATAACGCAGAAATTCAGCTGTCTCCATTAACGCTTAATGACACTTAATCCACAAAGCAGGCTTCATTTGGAGAATGTGTAACTAATCAACTACAGGTCAATGTGTTTATTAAGAGAATATGTTTATAGTATGAAAAAACGAACTACGAACAAATTTGGGAGAGTTTTCGAAACCACCTGTTTCTGTCTGATAGACGGAGCTCGTAGTAAAACCAATACTGCATTAGTTCTGTAGCACATACATACATAATGCTGCTGTGTTTGTGATAGAGAACTTCAATATAGACGTTATCAATCGGAGTGTTTATATCTCTACAGCTTGTCTGGCACAGAGCGGCTTCCATCAGGCCCACGTCCTGTATGCCACCAACTACACGGATTTACAATTTCCTGTTCGCTGACTGTCGCGTTTGAGTATAAAATACTCCTATGTTAGATGGGTTTATTTTGCACAGCACTTGTATTAGATTATGTGTTTATTTTCTAGAGTTAACGTCGATTCAACCCAAGTCTTCTATTCACAGATGAGCTGTCTTTCCTCTTCCTTTGGCTCTAACTCCTGCTCTCGTATGGAAAGCTCTTATTGTTAATCAATCAATACAGTACCAATACTTGCCTAATCGGGATCGCATCGCTTAATTATTGACAAAATTTGCGGCGACTAGAAAAAAAATCACTTGTGAATCTTGAGGCAGAGGGACACACGTTTCCTATCGAAAACTAAACTGATGTGTCCAGGCAGCATGTTAAAACCTGTTAACTTTGAGACAGTTCTATAAAATATATTCCATTTGAAATATTGTCGATCAGTTGACATATGAAGTAAGAATTTGGGTTTGCTTTACTCTGATGGTTGTGTGTTAGATTACCTGTCATAATTCAGCGTGCACACTTTTCTGAATTACAATTTTAGTTAATTCGGCATAATGCCAATACATATATACGTTCAGGCAATGTCAACGACCTATGATGTATTATTTACTCAAATACCGTTAATTCTTTATTATTTATATACCAATGTAATATCAGGATTTACATCACGCATAAAACTGATACTTAACTGCAGTGTGAAAACCCTTTTGTTACAACTCTCTGAACTTTGACCCTGTCAGGACCACTATACTATTTGAGTGACGTCTGCACATATCAGTTTGAGAGATTAAATAGAGTATTCAAGTGTAGCTTGCACAGCACCAAACGTGTATATAGTGAAACTGACCATGGACATTGATTCCAATAAGTCGGACAAAATGACGTGATACCTTATATACAACAGAACAGAAAAAAGCCTCGCATTTTAAGCTCTTTAGTGTCAGCAACCTCGCGCTTTAGCAACAGCCGAATCACGCATATGCACGTTTTTAGTCTAAAATAGTTTTTCTAATTTTTACAGATAATTATTATGTCAATCTAATTAGGAAATATAAAAAAAAAAAATTGAATCCTGTAGAGTAGCAAAAACTGATATAAAGTAAATGCAGACAACATTGATAAATCCTGGATTCATTTCGGTCGTGAGTTTTCATTTCATTCTGGCATTTGTGAGACAACAGCTGATCGGGGAATTTTTGATACAGTTGATGTTGACAATAATTATAATATTACACAGTTAAGCTCGAGTGAATGGTCGAAAGAGACAACCCACGAGACGCGAAGCAATATGTATTGCTGGAAGTAATTGTACAAATATGACAAGTTTCCTAGCGTGCGTCTATTCTGTCACATCTAAAGACTGTAGGTGTACTCACTTTAGACCAGGCCTAAATTTGTTCATTTCTCGTACAAACATACGGATTGCTCGTATTGCGCCTCTGGACCAGAGTTCGAATCACTGGCGAGGAATGCACAGTTTTCAAGAGAAACTGTTCACAGATACATGTATATAGACTGTGATATCTCATCAACCAGTATTCCTCATTGTGTCTGGTGTTTTGATATAGTACCAGTGGCGATTTAAATAGAAAAGTGAACCAGCACCGAGTCTTATGATAAAATAACGTCTGCTTTCACTCTCTATGTCTTGTACTACATTAATGAATAAATTATAAGTAATATTAAAGATACATCAGATGTTGTCGGGAACAGTGGTTCTCGAATTTTACACGCTGTATCATTTCATGTTGACCGTGACCCTCAGCCGAGGAACGCCAAATGATTTTCATAATCCCCCATCAGCCACTAAGTTAACAAAGAAATAGAATAACTAGCGGGTGCCTGTTACTTAATAGCGTGTCACAGACGAGACGGGGATTTTTAATTTCCTGTTGACTCTACCATATATATGAGAGATCTAAGCCTGTTTTTATTTGATTCCAAATGTTCATCCAACCAATCAAAATTGACGAATATTCCTTTGAAGAAAAGTTTGAGTGGTTTGAACACCCTGGGCCGCAAAGATGTCCGTTGTCTAAAGCTACCAAAAGGGGTAAACTTGGTGAAGGGGAAACTTTGTTATGGTGAAAAGTCTAAATATCCTGATATTTAATAATCACAGCCTATCTTAATTTACATGCCATGTGGTTTTTGTTTTGTTATTATATCAAACAGTTGCTCTGAGAGCTAACGCTAAAGTTTTTCTCTGTTCCGATGCAAACTATCACGCTTCGTTTTGTGACACCATGATATTCCTACTATATATTGTCAAGGTTTGATTCAGTCAGCCTGCGAAAGTGGTTTCCATTTGCCTGTCCATTGTGTCGGAATCTGGTTATGGTAGAGAGGTAATAATGTTAGATAAGACAAAGCTATTTTAATTCAGGTCGACACATCTATCTAGGATTTCCTCTTTTGCTAAGTACATGTATATTAGTAGGGCTCGTCTAGTCTTACAACTATGCATCTATGTTCATCCGACATCAGTCGCATATTCTCAAAATATGTGAAGATGGCCTTCTCATCACTTAGACATACTATCTGTGATTGCTGGCATTAACGTTTTCAGGGGAAGAGAACACCCAAAAGACGAAATAAAATTATCTTTCCATTCGATGGTGTTCAGATTTTCTGAGATGAAGTAAATGGGGAGATAAGGGGCACTGCGAAGTGTAAGACAGTGTCCAGTACGTCCGACAGAAGCGTCAGTTATTTTGAATTATTGATGACTGTCGGTTTCCTGACACGTTATTCAAACCATTAGATACTGCCCTTGCCTGTTCCATCACCTATTTAGGCGATTTGTTCAGTGTGGTCGATATATACACCATTTTCTTTTAGTAACGAAACAATGTTCAGCTGAAGTAGAAATATTTCTTTGTCTTTATTTCAATATAGTTGTTATATTTTGTGTAAACGTGTATGGTGTTCTCAAACGTTGTTAGTCTAAACAGTTTCTACTAAAAGTGGAACAATTCAGCTAGAGAATTAGTTGATTCAAAATCGGATGTTTGAAAAAGGATGCTACATGTATGTGTGGCCTTCGTGGTATGCACTATTTTTCAATATGATTATTACTGTTAACACTTGTGATAAACTTGAAGAAAGATTTTTTTGGCTTCACATAAGTCTAAGTGTACATCTTTACATTACTTACAGCCATTGTACAAATGCCACTAGTATGCTGGACACGATCTTCCAATTTTCCCAAACCTACCAGAATCACAACGCTAGTCTGGCGGATTGGAATGTGCTCTTTATCTCTTTAGGAGCCAATCATGTTGTAACCATTAATCGTACTGTCCCAGCTCTCAGGATGCCGGCAAATTACAGTCGATCACCGGCCGAAAACATCAGGCTGTTTGTCCAACACCCTGCAATCTGCCCAGCGGCGTTCTGCCTTTCAGCATTCTCTTTTGCCTGATTGATTTCTCAATTGTCCCACGTCTTTTTGCAGGACAGCAGGAAGAACGGGAATGAATACATAGATTTAATTGCGGAGTTTACTCACAGCCTCACCCTGATTTGTCAATACTACACAATTACCCTCATAATATAATACTCCAGAACACTGCCCCAAGGCTCTGCGCGGTAATAGAAGAAGCCACGTGACCGCCTAATTAATAGTCCCTCGGTTAATGGTCATCGATCATTGCATTGGACCATTCTTCAGGCGTCGTGAAAGCTTTTGCTTCAAATTAGGATAACTACTACCATTCAATAATCCACACTGTTTTCTTTGAGATAAAGCGTCCGTGGAATTGTAACACAGATTGGTTTATTTAACAGCTTTCACCCATAAGTGACAGTAGTAATGTTTTTTTATACAACACTATTCAAGTAGATATAGGTATTATCCCGATGGAAATTTAACTTAATTGTGTATTTTCTCAGATTGGTTAAAATGGTTTGGTAAATTTATTTTAACACACTATTTTTTAAATGCTTTACTGTTTTCGCAAGGCAATTATTACATGAATTGCTTGATGAGTGTTTTGCGCCATGCTTAAAGGTATTTTACCTATATGACGGCGGTGTAGTGCAACAATAATTCACACTTGCACAAGCAAGGCGTGGGGCGTTTTCATAAGGATGTCCATCAGTGTTAATTAAAATCAGCATTGCTACACTTCCCACTTTTCAAGGTCCTAATATTAAGCACTGGGATGAATGATTAATATTTCAACAAGAAGAGAAATTACAATCGTTTTCTTGATGTTAATTGGAATGTTCGCAAGTTTTATACGTGTCAATTTATTTCCTGGTTTTATTAAGAAACTGTGTTGATGGCTTCCAAAAATTAGAAAGTAAATACTGTCATGTCTAAATTGTTTCCAGAATATGGACAGAGCTTTCTAAAAAAGTTATTCTTTACTTAAATGCTTTATATATAGGACCGGGTGATGCAAATAATTGGTTTGTTTGCATGTTTGATTGAGCTCGTAACATCGTACTCAAGAAATTTCACTTATATGACGACGGATTGTCCACTTCACACTGTTCCTTGCCTAGTTACGGTGGAAAACCGAGAAGAAACCGCGTAAGAACCACCCCCGCAATTGCCGGAACCAAAACATGTGATTCAACCAGATACCTGAGGGTCGACAGACAGACTCGATCCTGTGAACAGTACATCGAAGTAGGATTAGCAAACGCACACGCTGCCACTAAGCCACGGCCGGGGGTCCCAAATAATTGGATGATTTTTAAAAGGCTCAGATAGGAAGGACTGATTTTTCAGTCACACCATATTAACACATAAGAAGAATGACACACATTTTTGTAATGCTGTTTAAAATGCCTAACAGATATTTGAATGACAGAAATGAGAACCGTTTATATTGAAGGCACAATGGATTTTTGTCAATAAATCATTTTAGCCCATCGAGTAAAGTTAGAAGTTAATTTTTTGACACTTTCATCGGGATTTTATGTGTTGTCAACTTGTCGTTGTTGTTTTATGGGATTGAAATACACCGGGAAAGTCTTGTCGCTATATTGACGTCATGGGACCACTGTTTTATTACCAGTAACGTTTTAGCAGCCCCGAATAAACTATTGCGTCAGTGAAGTGATGAGACAAACCCGCTGTTGTGGACCGGATATGTTTTCATTGGTTGAGTGCCCAGATCAGATCGGTGCCATTGACAAGAAGTCTTTTTCCGGTATAAAAAAGTCTGCACCGGAAGCAATTACAGACGTCCGTCTACTGGGTAGTCCTAGTATTGAACAGACTAACTGACAAAAGGGGGAGTTCGGCCGTCTCTCCAACTAAAGCTAATTACCAAGCTAACCTTATGTCCAGTTAGCATGACTGCGAAAAAAAGGTGACTTATTCTCATTTTATTTCTCTTAACAGCCTTCGTCTATTATCGATGACGACTACTCCAACATTTAGTTACATTGCGGTAACAACAGAAAAGACCAAACGCGTGGTCACTGTTTGAAGGTTAATGATTCTACACAACATGATCAAAACGGTTCCGGAATTGACTACTTATTAACATGCACGTATGAGCACCGAGTCCAACTGCAACGGTTATGATTTGAGGACACTAAGGCATTATATGGAATGCTTTGCTATACAAAGTGAGGTTCCACAGATGTACAGTGCCCTTAGTTCCAACATAAATGTATAAGTATTGTATTAAGTTACCAACATGCTGCTAGTATTTCCACTGTGCTACTTAACATTGAGTCATTACGTATAAGACCGCTTTGTTGGTCAACTCAGTCTGGTTTCTGAACAGATGAAGACGTGTATATGCATCGAAACTTACGAAACATTTCTGTGCCTCTTTATTAGATACATAGGGTTGACTTTACTTAAACACTATTAAATAGTCTGGCTTCATATCTTGTTTACCTGTTTTTGGGTCGATATCAATTACGGTAGAGTTGCATTATTTTCTTTAAAAGGGTTTCTATAAGTTTAATCTAGCATGCCAAGAAAGCTTAGGTCCAAATCTTTTCAAGCTGATGTGTCAGCAGATACTTTCGTGTGAAACAAGCCAGAAGTCGTTAGTATCTATTTAGAAAGGCGGAAATAATACTGACACCGTCTGGATATGTGAAGCGTCCTATCCAGGCTGATACCATTCATCCACTGTTTCGGATAAAAGGTCTGTATTGGAAAGAGTTAGTGCTACCTAAAAATACACGATATTTTTTGTCGCATTAACATTGCCTGTCATCGAATAGTGGAGATTTGTTTGTATCAAGACTGCGTTAGTCCTTTAATATAAACCGCTGTGACTTCGTGGAGATAAAGCTTTGACGATATTCCCGAAATCAACAGCTAGATGTTCTCTTACTTAAACATCAACACTACTGTTAAATTGGGATAAATATTTTAGAACAGGACAAACATTGCAAAAAAGGGATATTTTTTTTATTTGATTCAAGACATCTTAAGGATACTCTAACGGGTATATTTCACAATATCGATGCATAATTATTTGCGAAACATACATAAAATCACTCAATTCGATATTATAAACAAGTTGTGAAAAAACTAAATTGAATTGATTCAAAGAATTGAGAATGAAAGAGGTAAAACTGTTGTAAAATAGATCAGAAATACATTTTACCTGTTTTCTCTGCTTTCATTTTTCAGTGTACCGTACTTGGACAAATCTCTACTTTCTATACCTACAGAACTGATTTTTAACGTATAAAACTAAAAAAAACGGTCATTCAGATTTTTAATATCTTGTTTCGTTTCTTAGATAAAGTTATAAGAAGTTGAAATTTCACTATTTTGACTCATTTTTTTTAATTTTTGACCCGAAACCCAATATTGCAAAAAACTAAGAAAAATAGGAAAAAACTGAATAAGAGTTTTGGGGTTCACATAATGCATTATACGTTGATGTAAGATTGAACAGTTAACGTAAATAGTGTAAAAGAAGTATCAATTTGAAAAAGAGGTAGCAAAAAAATGTACTTTTTGTGCAAAATATTTTTTTCTTTAAGTTTTAGAAAAAAATTACTTATTATTGTTCTGCAGAAAAAGACGATTCAGAATAAATATACATGTGTTGCAAAATTCACAGAAGTTTAGAAGTAAAACGGCAAAACGTAAAAACACTCTGTAGGGGGGTTAGAGTATCCTTAAACTAATTAGTTTTTACCCAAACATTTTGCATTATCAAGATTATGAGAAAAAAAAAAGACTTCAGAAAGGAGTCCTGAATTACATACAACTGTGAGCTGAAACTTAACTATATATATTTCAAAAAAAAAAAATAAAATGTTCGTATACCATACAATATAAATGTCTCGTTCATGCGAGGCGTAAGCAAAATCAGTGGTAGTGCTCTGTATTGACATTTCAAAGAATAACTGTAATTATTGTGAATGGCTGAAAGTGAACAGTAGTCCAGTAGGGGCCAATGTTTTTCCAGGTAGGAGGAATCCATTACTCCCTGTTTAAGAAGAATCATTTGTAACCGTTCAATATGGATAGAATCGCGGCAGACCTATAATGGTGAAAAAGGCAGCAAAGTGGTGGAAACTTCCTTTGGTATGATAAAGTCGTTCAATTTTAACGTTAACTAGTGTAGTTAGACATGCAAGTCAAGATAAACACTTTTCCAACGAATAAGAAAATATTTATAAGCAAATTGATGTTTAAAACTAAAAGGTTAAATATTAAGTTGTCGTCCAGAACATCCCGTTTCATTCTAAAAGGAAATCAACACGGAAAGGAAAAAAACACAGAAACGGAAAGAAAATGAAATGAGACATGGAAAGAATAAGAAATGAGACATGGAAAGAAAAATCAAATCAGACATGTAAAGAAAAACGGACATGAGGAGAAAAATTAAATCAGAATGAGAATAAAAACTAAATCAGACATGTGGAGAAAAATTAAATTAGACATGAGAAGACAAATTAAATCCGAATGAGAAGAAAAACTAAATCAGACATGAGAAGAAAAATTAAATCAGACATTAGGGTAAAAATTAAATCAAAGAAAGAAAAAAAAAAATCGGACATGAGAGGCAATAATTTAATCAGACATGGAAAGAGAAAATTAAATCAGACACAGAAAGAAAAAAAATGAATTCGGCAAAGAAAGAAAAAAGAAATAAACACAGAAAGAAAAATACCTGAGAGACAGGTAAACAAAATAAATCATACACGGAAAGAAAAAGAAATCAGATAGGGAGGAGTAGATAAACCAGAGACGGAAAGAAAAATAAAGCAGACACGGAGAAAAAAATAAATCTGTTAAGGAAAGAAATCAGACCTGGGAGGAAAACAAATCAGATATGCAAGGGAACAGACTATAGGAAGGAAAAATAAATCAGAAACGAAAAGAAAAATGAATGAGACACGGTCTTTCAACTTCACATTATAGCTACAACCCGTAAACGATCCATATTCCTTTATTTAGGGAAATGTACTAAACCCGGTAACAAAATATCTTTGTCGGAAGGCCTGATATTTTATATTGAACCAAACCCACCAACGAAAAGAAGGATTGTACAGGGTTATCTTATTGGAGGAGAAACAATCTCGCATATTGCTCATGTTTTATAATACGGTGAACGTATGTATACATGTTATTGATTCTAAGGAAATGCTTACATATGACAGAAAATCGTGTTTGGATACATGTTTATTCAGATCGATGATCGCCGCCAAGTTTGACCGAAACGATTCATCTCCTCCGAGGCTACTATATATGTCATAAGGTAACACTCGCATAATGTTTAGATAGGATCAAATAAAATAAGTGTGCTCGGGATGAACATGAAACCTAGACATTGAAACCATATCTTCTATGATCTACACTTTAGTTCACGGGATTATCGTGTTACACAATACCTTATTCTTACTTAGTTAAGAATTTATCTCAGCTTACATGCACAAAAAAACAATGATTTTTTGTTGTTGTTCGCTTTGTCATGGCATATCAGGGTACTCTTTTGCACCCAGTAAAGTTTATGGACTCCTTACCTTAGAAAAGAAAACTGCTAAGACGATCATAAAGTTACCGATGGTTCCAAGAACACAGGCCAACAGCAATATGGATAAATACGATATGGCAACATACGGTTGATCGCGAATGAAGCTGGAACCATCAGCCATCGAGGCCCGGCTACTTTCATTATAACGGAAAAGGTACTGCAGATCCATTTCTTATGTGAAGACTGCACTTCTGAAGGTCTTGTTTTGGAATCTTTCTGGCGACGTATTCATGTGTTCCGACATAAATCACTGCTTGTTTCTCCTTCAACCCCGCCTTCAAACTGCCTGCCGCATTCCGTGGCGAGTGTGTATCAGAACAGCCTTTACATGCGCATTGACAGGTCTTCAGACAAAATCAAAGCTGATCTCTAATGTTTCGTTGTATATGTCCTGTTATATATGCAACGGCATAAGCAGCTTACATCCAATAAGCTTCAAGTTTAGTTTGCTATTGAGCATAATAAAGTCGTTGATTAGATGTCGGAGAAATAAGCGGCATTAAGTGCGCACGACGAGGCTGACTTCTTCGGTGCATGTGTCGTATGTCGTGTCGGTGCATGTGTCGTATGTCGTGTCGGTGCATGTGTCGTATGTCCGTGTCGATCGCAGTTAATGAAAGACGTTCAGTAACTGCTTATTCTATCTACACTCAATACTCTTTTGATACTGTCTCAGCAACTAGCTGCAGATTTGTTGTAGGATACAAACTGCATTTTAATTCCACTTTTGTAATTTAAAATTTAAAACTTTGAAACAATAAGTAGTTTATACGGAACCGTGTTGTCTGTGTTGTTACAGAGATCGTTTGATCTCCTATGCATGCATCATTTAGGCAACACTGACACCAGAAGTTATATGATTTTTAAACAGACCCAAGAGTTTAGCGAGACATTTAAAACTAGATCTGAAGATATTGTCACAGAGAGATGGATCTGCAAAGTTAATGTGCTCTAGATTAAAAATTGTAAATGCTTAAGAGCTTGTTAAGACCTTGCTTCCTAGATATAACACGGATTTGTGTTTGTGATTGGATTAACCAGCAATTAAATACTTGCAGATCAATGAAAACACAAACATCTGCATGTCTTTTCATAGGATTACTTAGTAATGAACGTGGATCAGCAGTGTAGGGTAACATTGATCCATGTGTGAACAATAGTGAACAAAAGAATTTCGCGTAAGTAATTACAAATTCATTTTACATTTCTACAATTCTTTTCAACATATGTGAATCTCTATTCCACATAAACGTGTACAAAAGAGTTCCACTTATCGAACAAACCGCTAAGAAATGATTACTAATGATTACATGCTGCATATAGGTCATTGAGCGCAGACTGCCCAAGTCGAAACCTTCCTTAGCCTACAGCAAACAAAAACATGCATTTTATTATGAAAAATGCCAATTAGGGTTACAAATAAAGAGTTAATTTTATTATATTAGGCGAAGGGTTTACTCTTATTCGGTACTTTTATTGTAGTCCGCGTCATTTTATTTTCCCGACGAATCAGACGTGTAGCAACGCTCTCTACAGAATCGGTCGCAATCGAAGGTCTATTTCACTATAGTAGTTTTTCCTCGTTTATTCTTCGCTAGAAAATAGCAGATGCTTTGCGAAATGCAGAGGGTGGATATCCTTCCGATCGGATTTTATTTTTTGGGCAAATTCATTGTCGCTAAATACAGGCCGTGAGGGAAAAGTCTGTAATTGAGGCCGTGGATGCGTTTATTTTATATATCTACAAAAGAGTTCCACATACCTTTTTTTATTTTACATAAGTAAAAACGGTTTCCACATATGTTGAATAAAGGCTGATTTTAGATTTGAAGAATCGTTTTCACATAAGTGAAACTCTTTTCCACATATGTTGAATTCTTTTCCACATATGTTGAATTATTTTCCACATATGCAAAATTCTTTTCCACATATGTGAAATTCTTTTCCAAAAATATAGAATAAAGTCATTTATTTTACATATCTTGAAATTAATTTCACAATGTGGAAAAAATTCAACAGATGTGGAAAATGATTCAACATACGTAGAATAAAGGTAGAAGTGATAAAAATGGCTTGCCATACATAGCCTTAGGCTTAATTCTGTTGCAAGGTTTGTGATTAATTGTTTACACTAACACTGCCCCTTATTAGTATGGCTTTTAGCACCAATAACCCGACGGAATGAAGCTATTGTCTGGGAATTAAGCTGCCGTCCTGGTATACACCATTTGTTTGTCCTGAATTGGTTTATAATTTGAGACAATGGACAGTTCATCAATGCAGACATTTTGACAGGTAGAGCTTACTTTATATGGCAATATTTGTGAGAGCTTTGTAATAAAAATAACAGTCAGTTTATTTATGTGAGCCTTTGTCTTAAAGCAAACGTTCGGCATCAAATCCCCAACGAAATAGGGACTAGTCTAATCTCCTCTATTACAGATCGAGTAATGACATGTGTGGGATAGCTTGAAACACACATCTGCCTTTGTTGGAGGCTAGGTGCAATAAGATAGTGGCAGACATCATAATTAACACATACAATGGATCCATCGTGCGTAGAAAATATCCCCGGACTCAACTGCACGTCTGGACTCTTCTCAAAGGACTCCAAATGGACAAAGTATAATCAAAGATCAGACAATATGTCGTTGACGCTGTTGACACTTTGAATGAAACGCTATGACGTCAATTGTCTCGTAGTGTAGCATTTATAACTTATTTATCGACGAATTGGCTTGTAGTTAAGCACTCCCTTTTAATTAAGAACCCAGTGCCCATTGATTGCACCAGCGCCTCCTGGTGTCGTAATGGAGCATCGGACTATCCAAATCCATATTGCCACGTGTACAATATGGGTAACACTTTTATGTAACTAACACAGCTGTGGTGAAAACAAGAAGTAGTCAATTACACGGGATTAGAATGTCCCCAAGTGACACAACATAAAATCTTTAGTCACAGACTATTAGCATCGTTCTCCTTCCATGGTTATGTTCCGGTCCATTTAGAACGGAAACTGAAGCATCCTGTCCCTAGACTGTTCGTCCATTTGACTTCATCACAGGCTGTACATCGACTGTTTGCAGATACAATGGTATTCCTCAATATTCGGTTGATTCACGTCCTTGCAGGTGAATACAACAAATTAAAGTTGGGTTTATTTCCTGTGTCTAGTCTTATTGTAACTGTTCTTACGTAAGTTGTTATATGACATGTTTTCGATAAGATTTTTTGAAAAGTTCTCTGATCATACATTTGGGACGGATAACAGATGTGTGTTGGGGGTATATCGACTATTCGGTGGACCATAGTCAATAGTTAGGACGATAACGGAATAGAAATGATGTGTGTTGGGCTAAAGCGGCTATTCGGTGGACCATAGTCAACAATTAGAACGATAACGGAGTAGAAATGAGGTGTGTTGGGGGTATAGCAACTATTCGGTGGACCATAGTCAATAGTTAGGACGATAACGGATCAGAAATGAGGTGTGTTGGGGGTATAGCGACTATTCGGTGGACCATAGTCAATAGTTAGGACGATAACGGATTATAA
>JAVFBW010121986.1:0-14766 GCA_034783835.1 Mopalia ciliata
TGATGTAAGTAAAGCTTTTGATAGGGTTTGGCACAAGGGATTAATGACTAAGCTAAGTGGGTATGGGATTCGGGGTACTATGGTTTAAGAGTTATTTATATCATCGAAAACAACTCGTAGTAGTAAACCGCGGAAAATCATCTGTAGCAACGATCCCTGCTGGAGTTCCGCAGGGATCCATTCTTGGACCGTTACTTTTTCTCATTTATATGAATGATCTTGTCTTAGACATAAATACAAATGTACGTCTTTTTGCGGACAATACATCGATCTATCTATCTATTGAAAACCCTATCGACTCCACTCAGTTATTGAATGAAGATCTGGACAAAATCAAAACATGGTCAGAGAAGTGGCTTGTCAAATTCAACCCTCAAACATCTTTATCGCTGTGTTTTAGTTTGAAAAATCCTGCACCCATTTATCCTGATCTTTTGTTAGGTGACACTGTACTTAGCGAAGTTAAGACACATAAGCATCTAAGTGTACATTTGAATTCAGCATGTTGTTGGAACAATCATATTGAAGCCATTTGCGAAAAGGTTAGTGCTGTGATAAACTGTCTGCGAAGTTTAAAATATAAACTTTGTAGGAAAACATTATATACGCTGTATTCGTTTTACATGTTGACTATCTTTTATTATGCAGATGCTATATGGGTAAACTGTAGCACAGAACAAATATCACTGTTAGAAAATTTACAACTAGACGCTTTGCGCACTATTTCTTGGGCTGTTCGTCGGACAAATCACGCTAGTCTTTACAAAGAGACACGGTTAATTCCACTGTCAGATAGAAGGAATCGGCATTGTCTTTGTATATTCTACAAGATGTTACACAATATGTTTCCCGCTTACCTAGCGAACCTAGTCCCACGGCAGGTCTCCGATAGAACAAATTATTACTTACGTAATGCAAACGATTTGTCTATCCCTTTTTGTCGTACACAGTTGTATGCGGGTTCTTTCATACCGTATACAGTTAAGTTGTGGAATAAATTAAATATAGACATTAAACTATCTCCTAGTTTACACGTATTTAAATCACGTCTGATGATGGATGACGTTAATGTACCAAAATATTACAATGTAGGTACGCGCATTGGTCAAATACTTCACACTCGGTTAAGATTGTGTTGTAGTGACTTAAATGTACACAAATTTCAACGCTTTATCTCAGATGATCCATCATGTAGGTGCGGCTTCCATCTGGAAGACACTGAGCACTTTTTACTTAATTGTCCCTTGTTCTCCAACATGAGACGCGATTACCTACTTCCTTCGCTACAACTTCTCCTACAATTTAAACACTAACATTTATCTCAATGTCCAAATGTTTTTGACCAAAAGCAAACGATTTAGACTTTTCTGAACTGGCATCCGATAGTATGGAAAAATATGGAAATTATAAATCTAATAAGTTAACGCTTTTAACTTCTGGTTAAATGTTTATAAATGTCTTTAGATGTACTGTGATATTAGTTTTCTGTAACCGTGCATATATGTCCATGAAATATATATGTAAAGGTATACCCTTAATTATTTAAAGTAAAAATGTCTCAACTGTCTACATAGGCTTGCACTTTTTGCACCATGTTTATATTTGTTTATCGTTTATTGACAACGATGTAACAACTTGATTTCTTATTTGTATTAGTATGTCTTCAGGAGAGATACTAATATAGCTAGGCTTTAGCCTGTTCGCCAATGCTTGACTTCAGTATAAGACTGTTTCAACCAATATATTTTATTAAGACAAACACTATCTGTAATAAAACTGGAAACTACTTGAAACATACTCACCAAACCGTTTGCATCAGTCCATATAAACTGATTTTGCTTTGCAGACGTCACTCAAAATCGCTGTCACGTGATCATAACTTATGCAAAAATTTAACATAACGTTTAAACCTGGGAAGATTAACCGCTAACACCAGATTAAATCACTAATACCCGGTTAGAGATAGACCTTAAACATGACGTGACGTCATCTTATAGCGGATTAAATTTAATAGCGCTTCAAGCAACCGTCCCCTGGATTTTTTATATATAAAACCAAGATTAAACATTATGTTTATATAGAAGACCTAAACACATAACAGTAGGCAGAATAAACATACTGTTTAACATCTAAACGTTTTATTAAATATACCAGCTGAAAAGTAAACACTTTAACACAACAAAAAACATATTAAGCGTCAACAAGATTTACAGCGTTAGAGTTTAACTTTAAAAGACACAGTTTTGAATGTTTGTTGAAAAATTGCATTAATCCAAGACCATAATATACAGCTTGTTTAGAGTATGTTAAGCACTGACTACATCTCCGGATTTCTCAAAGAACGCAATACAAATTCCACACTAATCAGGCAAATACAAAAGGTGCCTAAGTCTTTTTACTGATCCACTTAACCGAGTATATCATCAGCATAATCAATCATTTTCTGAAGAGCTGTCAGGTTTAGTGCGTTGACGTCAGTATCAACCTCTATCTCTTCGGAGTAGTTTTTAATCAGGAATATGAATGACAGGGGTAACCCTGTCAGTTTGTGGATTTTGTCCACGATGGCTTTGAGTGCAACACTCATGTGCGTATTTCTCAAATTGCTGAAGGTCTCGACGCACACCCTGTCAATATTGGTGACCAGAATAACAACTCTAATTCCTGAAATAATAAACAGAGTAACAAATAATTAACCCATGTGCCTGTGGTTATAAAAAGTTCGGTATGTACTAGGGCAACTAGTAATGGAGAAGAAATTAAGGTACAAATTGCGCTGCGACTAAAGACCACACAACCTCACTGTGTTATTTAACGGACGACCAGGTTTTGCTCGGTAGGAGGAGTGCCTTTATCGGCAGCCAGATGGATGGGTAAGTGATGTAGTAACAACTGGAGGGGTACTGGCACTGGTCAACCGGAGAGGGCGCTCAAAAATGTTCAGGGTGATCTTAAACCATCAAGAAGATATTTTTCTCTAGATTATTGCGCTTTATACACCATCGGGTTAAAATCATTTGGTCACATTGAAACATTCGATGACAGTAATACTTGGTCCAATTTCGAGGAATACGTAAAACAGATGTTAAACAATATACCCTGAAAAAGATTGTTTAAAATGTATTTAAATAGATCAGGTATAATGTCTTTATAATATATTTAACATTAAAATCTGGGCTTGTTGAGGGCTGGTTTTACTTCTCTGTTTAGAGTTATATTTTGGATTTTGGATCTTTGGGAACCATGATTGCACTTGATGTGTTCGGTTGAAAAAATAGAAATCGGAAGATATTGGTTTAAAACTTTCAAGTTTATACTGTAAGACAAACCTAACATAAGTTACAATTCATAAGGTGTAATATCACATCACATAACGCACTTTTCTAAATTCCTGGTCTGCATGTCCCATTCTTCTGCGTCCAATCTAATCAAAACCCACTTGTGTTGTACAATAATAGCTATATGTTTTTATATATAATAACAATTGTATTGTATGGCGTATAGATGAGACATGACAGACATTTACTATCGTGATGTCACAGTGTTTGTCAAATGCGATTACATAAACTGACGTTAAATTACCAGTATTTGCTTAAGATAATCATTTCCTGTTATTCCCGAGCCCTCTATTCTGTAAGCAACATTATAAATCAAATAGGTACAAGGTCACATAAACGTCTATCTAATTGCAGGGTGCAATATAAAATACACTGGGTAATAACCCATTAAAAAAATGTATCTAAAAAAATGAAGATCAATTTTCACATATGTAGCATACAATGTATGCCATATATGGATCTATTAATATATAAGTCGTGACGTCAACACTAATTGAATTGTAGTAAACACGAATATTAATTTTAGTTTTTATTTCTTCCCTATCTGGGTCAGCTTGAACCATGATCAATCACCATGCCTTGTCCACGAGATTCCCAGCGTGATTAATTATCGTATGTGTTCCCGAAATGTAAAGGAAAACCAATCTGTCATTCGCAAGCTGAATTTTGAAGACAACCGGTCAACATACTTTCAAATGCTGTTATCTAAAGCATACATATAAATAAGTAATAAAAGTACAGAATAGAGGCTATCTTATTGGTTTGGGCTATTTGGGGAAAAGTTATCCTGAATATGGTCGGAATTGAAAGAAGCTAAGTGCTAACTTTACGCAATTCCAGCATCTTTATGCTAGTTTCATTTTGTTGGAATGCAATTACATCCATTATTGCAAAAAAAGTACAATCAAAATATGGATTAATCTGTGACTTTGGTTTAACGGTTTGTGTCCAGAACACTTACAAACTTGAATATCCCTAAACACACACTGGTGGCTATATGGTTCAGGGATATTTGGTGGAATGTAATGCTCTATTGAACGTTTAAATCATTCGGTTCATTTTAATGTAATGGTCTTCCCAACCAATGTCTCAACACAAAGTAGAATCACATTTTAGAGTAAAATTTAAAAAATGAACAGCTTAATTAGTTTTAAAGTTGAAGGTACAAGTGTGTTTGTTGTTTGTTGGATTGATGGATATATATTTAACGTCATACTTAATGGTGTTCTAAATTTCATGTTTACCGGGGAATTTGTTCACAAATCATTATTTTCACAACACATATGAATAAATGTTACAATAAAAGCGGCCAAGTTGTTTGTTTTGTACAGAGGGACTGACAACAAAACAAACTGACAATAGCATTTCTTAGCGCCCATACTATAGCGCAGGTAGTGGTCAACACAAATGTTTATTGCATAACATACTGGTGTGTGTTACGTTTATTAAATTCAATCAAAACCTTAAGCTGTTGTTGCAAGAGGTAAAAAGTTACATTTCCAATACAGCCATACAATCAGATATTATTACACATGGAAGTATCAAAATAAAAATAATCCATCTTTGATTTTTCCTTTGCCTGCAGTTATCTGCGTCACGGACAAATACACCACATAAATCTGGACAATATTTCATTGGGATTTTAAAAGCGATGTTTAACGTAACAAGGTAGAGCAACATACCCACTCGGCCAGAAAACACGAAGCTGTGATAAACACGAAATTCAAACATATACAAGAATATATGGACAGATATTGTATTTTTATGCAGGTTTGACTGTATCGTCAATATAATGTAAGACATTTACTTGTTAAAAACAATAATAACAAGCGCTCGATAAACTCGGACTCCGAAGCGGAAATCTTTGGCATTTATAACCCAAGTTTGATTAGTCAATTTGAGGGACCGATCAAAGCAATATAATGTGCTTTGGTGTCATGTCTTCCTGACGACAAACAAAACACAGAAACTTTTATGATCCGTTTTTATCAGAATATTGCCGTCTGGTCCAGAGTTCAACATTAAATAAATGGAGTGAATGGAGACAATCTGAGCTGCGAACACTGCAAATCAAATATATGTATTTATATACCTCTAGCACTGGCCAACAAACGCAGTCGTTCGAATTTCTCTTGGATATCTTTAGAAAGATAGTGGACTTTCGTTGCCTCCACAACATAAGCCAAACAGTGCATTCTCTCTTTCCATGTCGGATTGTGAATGAAACCTGGAGACCGTGGAGAGATGCGCTTATCAGAGCTGAACTGTAAACAAAACAGGTGTGTCACAAAAAAGTATTTTTTTAAAAGCTCATAACTAAGAATAAAAATACGAATAAATTGACACAAATCAAGTCTTAGAAGAAAACTAATCCTTTCATGTGCATTATAAATTATATTCATATTGTGATCAACTTTGATCACATTATCAGGCTAAAACAGTCCGTATCCTTGAGGTGACAATATTGAGTGATGAATCAGGAGTGAGGTCATCGGTGAATCTCCGCTAAAAAACTGCGAATCAGGGGATTGTCAATGGTGGATCACGAAACTTATCATGGTGGATCAGGAAACAGGAGACTGGATCGTGAGTACGATTCGAGTATTCTTAGCTAAACTTTGCCAAGTAGCAATTAATACTTGACCACTTGGAGCTAGGCGCCGCTATGCCTGTGTCAGCTTATACACAAAGATGTTTTATTCAGATAATCTTGTAATCTTCTTGGTGAACCTACTTTTGATGATGATTGATTTGATTTGTTTATTATGCACTGTTAATTATGCACTCCATAACATCAAGTTCAAACAAAAGGCAAATTGTTAACATAATTATAGGAATGGACCCAGAGTAGGTGGGCCTATTTACTCTTGCTTGCTACAATACAAATTTTTGCGTTGCTTACCTGGAAACCATCAGGCACATGTCCATCAAGCACATATACCAAATCCTCCAGTACCAGACCATCGTTTTGCTCCATACCCATAGTATCACAAATAGTGAATCCAACTCGTCTATCACCTACACTGATTTTACGGAACTGGTAAGAAAACACATCAGTAGTATTATTTCCTTGTTCTCTAAAATGGGTGTAAGGAATCTAAAAAAGCAGTGTGCGAGATTAAGAACGTTAAGATGTCAAAAACGTCTGCATTACCATTGTAGCCTCAGTGTTAGAGTTTTATTCACTTTAGACACTAAGAAATGATGGCTGATTCATTACTTTCAGCATTATTGTTTCAAATGCCGGTACTGTATTAACATTCAGATAAGTTAGGTTCAAATGACCCCGGCGGTACATCCATTAAGAGCACAACCCGTTTTGTTTCAAAATCTAATTTAAAATTATAATACAAACAATGAGTCACAGAGACTCAGACACGTCGAAGGAGGAGACAGAATATGCTCTAGACAAACTCTAAGAGGTACATTTTTGATTCTATCTTTAGTTGTTAATCCGATAATCTTTTATCTCTTTCATTGTTTTTCTTCGGATTCCTTGTCCACCGTAGAGTTAACATAATTATACTCTCCCAACAAAGAAACACAACATCACAAACAAATTTAAAACATGAATTCTTCAAAAAATATGCATGTGAGACATGACAACATGGTCGTGTTTTAATGTTAATGTCCGATAATTGAATTTAAGCTCCTGATAGAGGCTGTTGATCACACGTGACTTTTGGGTCAGTCTTTGTGTAATGCTGTACGAAGAAGGCGTAGGGTAAAACTTAGGGCAATTGCACATGCGAATCATGCCTAACCATTAAGCGAGTTTAATAGGTATACACAAAGCCATTCAATTGAAATAAGTTGTTAAATTGTTTCTCCAACCTGGTACGATATACCAAGACTAGACACAGCTACCCGGAACGTCGTCATTGGTCGTCTCCTGGCCGGTGAATCACAGAGTGCAGTCGCTAGACTTTATCATATCCACCGGAGCACGATTTCCAGGCTCTTCCAACGGTACCGGTACCAGCAATCCGGTTCAACAGCTGACCGTCAACGTCCTGGTCGACCTAGGGAAGGAACTGCAAGGAACTGCACCCTTCGAGTCGACAATTTCGGCGAAGGAAGTGTGATGATGTGGGGTGCCATATCCTGCGCCCGAAAAACTTAACCCCGCTCGATACAAAGATGAGGTTTTCACACCACATATGCTGCCCATATTGGACCTCCGTAGAGAAGTTTTTCAGCACGACAACGCTCTGTCGCACACAGCTCGTACTACTGTTGAGCTTCTAAATAACCAGAACGTAACGGTAGTGCCCTGGTCGTCCAAATCGCCAGATTTGAAGCAAATAGAACATTTGTGGGATGAATTGGATAGACGCTTGCGCAGCCAATATCTATGATGCTGAAAATTCTTATTTGGATAAAAAAAAAGAATATTGCGGTTTATTTTTCGCAGAGTATATGACCCCAATAGAGGATACACACGGATGAATTGCGATTCAATATTTCTGTGAATATGAAAACCATTGCCAATTGTTACTAATGGAGGGCAATTAATTATTTCACCCGATTATAAAACCGACGTGAATTGTCGTGACAATGATATTAAAAACGAAAAATAAAAAAAACAGCTGGAATGGATCTAAACCAAATACGCCAGCTAAACAGCTTCTGGAATTGGTGCGATTCTAATGAAATGTTATTATTTGGATGGAAGCTTAAAGCTACTTTACTTTACAATCCAAAGCTTCTTCATCTATCAATATTAACACCTGTACTGACTGCAAAATCTAAACAAAAATTCATTTTTATATTTAATTTAGGGAAGCATTAAACCTCATTCTTCTATTAAATTGTGCTATACACAATAATAAAACTCTGAAGCCGACATATTGCATGCTCTACATGAGAACGGCTATGAAGTAGACATTTTGTCAATCTCGTATTTTTTATTTTCTTTATGGTGAATGTTGAATGGTGAATCTACTATTTACAATATTTTCAATATCCCCAACTTCACAACAATCTTATTGGATCCAGTACATCGATCTAGAGATAACAAAAATTCGCTTTTATTCTTGTTTTATCGTTTATGGTCCTATACGATTTGTGTAAGTCTATGCGAATATAGGCTAGGATCTTGTCCTAAAAGAGTTGACAGTAATAAATTATGAAAGTGACATTCATAGTTACATGCAGTTGTCAACGAAACTGAGATGAAATGTATAGATTGTTGTTAAAATCTGTACACACAACCAAATAAGAATATACACGATTTCGTCGTCCGAATGGGATAAAACCATATGGAATGATTCATTGATAATTTAAAGTTTAAAAGAAACCATAAAGAATTCACTTACGTGTCGTGTTACACTGCTAGCTCCATCATAAGTAGCCGACTTAGTTTCCTGTGTAGCCGCTATTCTGCCCTTAAAGATACTATCTATAGTGTTGACGACGCTGGATTTGCCACAACCGACAGCACCGAGGAATACCAAATTGAACTTGGGAACCGAATCAGGTTTTGGCTTGATTTTTAGGATTTCTCCCATCAGCTCCTCTCTGAAAATTAATATCAAAGAAAGAAATATTCTTACTAAGATGTGTCAAGCCTACGCTGTAAAACTCATTGAGGGACCAGAGTCCAGAATATTTCAAGTTTGTAAATTTCCCCGAATATCAGGTCGCATGCCTGTATGTTCACGCTACCGTGAGGAGAAAAAACAAGGAATTTCAGTACCACTGATTATCTCATGAATTGCTTCATGGCTTATTGAATTTCATTGGAGTTTGCCGACTTAAATAGCAAATATAAATGTGTAAATTCAAAAGTGGACTCCCTCTGCTTATTTTATATTCGATATGTATGGTTTGTGTTCATAACATTTTGAATTGCAATCAGACCTGTAGCTGGTGCTCAGACCTGTACGGATTCTGGCTTGAATAACCAATAAGAAACTCTTTACAATAAGAAACTGTATATAAACAATATATCCAAGATATTTGAATTATCAACTTATTATTTTAAGGGAAAATTAAAACGATGGAGGCATGGAACTCATTGAGATTATTTAGGTTTCCGGCTCATTAAACTCTTTTGTATCAACATCATCTTGTCATCTTACTGATTAATTCCTGATGATTATCAATCGTTGGGGTCATTCCATTCGCATAGCGACGGATATAACGATGTCAAATGCGGTATCGTTCCTGGTAGGATGCAGTGAAATCGGGCTCCTGTTGCTACCACTTTTCAACAAAGCACAGACCTCTGATTTTAACCCTATTACATGATGCAGCTACTTTGAATGCGTATATCTAGTTCATACATCATGTTATGTGACTAATTGTGAATAGTTCACAACAAGAAATCAATCTGTTTTAAAATCTCCTTCAAGTTATCCAAACGTCTCATCCACCTGGTCCCATGATGGGAAGTCAAGCATTAAGACCACAGAAGACAAAATCACCCAGGGGTGAAAATCTAACTATGAGGCAAATCGGCAGTCAAAAATTAATGGATTTGAGATGTGTTATTTTACTTGTTTGGGTTTGTCAATTAAAAAGTCAGATTCTGGTAAATCTCAATCCATGTGTGGCATAGCAGGGATACGCGATACATATTATGTAAAGGCCATCTTCTCACTAGTTCGCAGAAACACCATCAACTCTGTAACCATACAACCTTACTAAAATTACCCCCATCACAACCGTGGAAAGTTTAAAAAATATGATCTATCATCACCTTTTGAATTCTTATGTGAAAAATGTTAACCAAGCATGCCTGAATATTTTGATAAATTATAAATTTTCAGCACTTTTCAACTAAAGCCAAATCACGACCGATTATTTCAACTACCAACTTCCTGTTAAACACAGTATGTTTCTCAGTATTTTCGTTATTTTGGAATAATTTTTGGAATAATTTTGGAAAAATTAGTCACAGTATGTTTCTGTTCTGATAAAATGAAGCACGGTTCAATATGGTCTTGGAATGGGTTGTCAACCAATACTAAAAATTTTATAAATTCGTAAAATGTTATTCGGCAATTAACCCAATTAAGGCATGGTAACGTAGTTGAGTAAGGGGAAAGGAATTGAGTTCGTGTAAGCGAGTTAAGTTTTTACGAAAAACTAAGAATTACATGTAAACAATATTTAATGAAAACAATTTGATTTAACTGTCGAGAGAAAAAAAAGCGGAAAGGACAAATTCAGTTATGAATTTTTCAACCTTAAGATAACACCCACCGTTTATTGTCATTTATCTCCCACATTAATGCTTTTAAACCCAAATTTACAAAGACCCTCGACATTATAAAGGTTGGGTCAAGCACGGATCGAGGTGCCGACCGATCTGTTATATATAATCTATACCGATCTTTAATTCGATCCAAATTGGACTTTGGTTGCATAGTCTATGACTCAGCACGTGGAAGCTATATATAAAAAAAGCTGGACCCGGTCCACCCTCAGGGTTCACGACTGAGTCTTAGGGCGTTCCGCACAACACCATTTAAGAGTCTTTGTGTCAAAGCAAACGATCCATCATTGTCCCACTGAAGAATAAAACTTGGTCACCAGTGCGCTACTAAATTAAAAACCCATCCTGATAACCTTGCTTACAACTGTGTTTTTGATCCAGCATTCGCCAATTGGTTTCATAGCAGTCCTAAGAAAATTACTTCATTTCGACTGTGCGTTAAACCACATCTAGTGAATGTTGGTTTTGCATTGGAAAACATTGTACTTCTTTTATGTCCATCCACTGTGCCGTGGATGTTTCCGATACCCAGGCTTATTTTGATCTTCGAGATCAAAAGAAGCCACAAACATGTCTGCTTCTTTTTCTGCAGAGATTTGCTGAGATAAGAAATGATTATGAGAACCACTCATTTGTATACACCGATGGATCGAAGATGGTAGCAGCTGCAGCAGTTTGGTTACAACACCTTGCTTTTGTTTGTCTGCCTTCAGCTTCGTCCATCTTTTTACTGCTGAAGTTCAGGCTATTTCCCTTTGATCTAGTTCTAATCTCCAAGCACCATCTTCAGAGAGCAGTTATCTGCAGCGAATCGCTCTGGTTCTTGATAGCTTCAAGGTCAAGCAGCCTTCACTCCTCCAGATTCTTAGTCATTATAACATATTGATTTGTTTGTTTGATTGATTGGTGTTTAACGTCGTACTCAAGGGTATTTCACTTATATGACGACGGATTGCCCACTTCACACTGTACACAGCCTTGTATAACAAATTAAAGACCACAGGAGCAGAAGTTCTGTTCTGCTGGTTACTTAGTCATTTGGGTATTCCTGGAAACACAGCTGTACACAGGGAAGGAAAGACAACCCTAAAAAAGCCCATTTCTCAATTAAAAATATATTACTGAGATCTCAAGCCCAAAATTTCTAAATAAATTTTAATCTTAGGCAGGGTGTATGGGACCAGGAAGTCGGAAATAATTTAAATGGACAGTTTAAATATAAACGGGATTTTTAAGATCCAAACTAAAAGCATACCCAAAATAAAACGCTTGATTGGTTGACACTTGTATGTGTCGTTTTCAGTTCGTTCTGTGACTCTTTGTGCTATAAGTTTAAAAAAATTTATTTAATCAACAAAAAATCAAAAAATAATACAGCGCAGAATTGTGAATGTATTCTTGCCAATGTGACGGCTGAATCTGGCGTAAAACAATAATCAATCAATCAAAGAATTTAGAGACTTTTTGCCATACAATATCAACTCTTTTAGCGTACCCTCAACTTCGTTACCCATCCTGTGGTAACATAGTTGAGAGTAACGAAGTTGAGTTTTTTTATATTTCATTGTGTAACCACAGATAAATGACCATCTCCAAGTCAATCTGTTTTAGTGTATGAAAGGTATTTATTACCAGGTGGTCTAATGCGTGTGGAACTGCAGGTATTCCGGGCTCGAACGCTCCTTCTAGACCTCGACCGAAGTGTATCCTCCTCCGAGGGTATTATTGCGTTACTGTAATAGCCACACGTTTAATGCTTGCAGGGGATATTGAACTAAATCCTGGCCCACGTAAACTATCCATAGTTCATCTTAACATAAACAGCCTGCGATACAAAGTTGATTTAATACAAGCTGAACTGTCACATTATGACATTACTGCAGTTACCGAATCTCGCTTGGATGAATCAATACAAAATTCGTCATTAAAACTAGATGGGTATCATT
Source organism: Mopalia ciliata (assembly GCA_034783835.1). Taxonomy (NCBI): domain Eukaryota; kingdom Metazoa; phylum Mollusca; class Polyplacophora; order Chitonida; family Mopaliidae; genus Mopalia; species Mopalia ciliata. The sequence goes on from JAVFBW010121986.1 coordinate 12,507, forward strand.
TCCCTCCAATTAGAAAAGACAGGCCAAATGGTGAAGGTGGCGGGATTGTTGTTTATATCAGCGAGGCTTTGATTTGTGTCGAGAGAGCGGATATTGATATCCCTGGGCTAGAATCGGCCTGGTGCGATGTAAGATGGGCAAATAATAAATTTACTCGGTACAATTTATAGACCACCTTCTGCTAGGGTTCTATACTGGGATTTGATAAATGATGCTTTGTCAATGGCTAGGGGTGATATGTCTACTCACTGTATTGTTGTGGGAGATTTAAATTCAGACTGTCTTCTCCAAACCCATCCGAAAATATCACTAATAGAAAATATGTTTAACTTAAAACAAATAATAAGTGAACCTACGCGAATCACACCGGTATCGACATCTCTTATTGATCTAGTTTTTGTCTCGTGTCCAGACTATGTTACACAGTCGGGTGTATTACCTCCCTTTGCAAGTGACCACCACGCAGTTACGGCAACATTAAATTTCCAAAGCCCTGCAGTTAAGGCCTATAAGCGTACAGTTTGGCAGTATGATCAGGCTGATATTGTCAGTCTGCGTACTTACTTTCAAAACACTGAATGGGACTCAATTATATTCTCACAAGCTGATCTGAACGAAGTGGTTAACAAATTAACGGAATATGTAATGAATGCTTGTAAGGTATTTGTCCAAAATAAGATAGTTACAATACGACCTCGTGACAAACCATGGGTAACTTCACAATTAAGAAGACAAATGAGGAAACGCGACAGAGTACACAACAAAGCTAAACGAACAAATAATCAAAAGGACTGGGAAAATTTCCGTAAAATTAGGAATGATACTATTTCTTTAAATAGAAAGTTAAAAAAGTCTTATACCACAGATATTGATAATAGAATTAACATAGACAAATTTGGGTCAAAACAATGGTGGACATTAATTAAGGCTTTCTTGAAAGCACAAGAATAATTCGGGTGTCCTACCAACAATGCAACTACATAACGATATATATAGCAATTCATTAGATATTGCAAATGCGTTTAATACCTTCTTTGTTGCTCAAACTGAACTGGACGATTCCTACGCGAGTCTGCAACCTATTAGCCGTATTAATGAGACAGTATTAGAAAATATTATCATTGCAGCCAGCGATGTGGAAAATATTCTTTTGGGTTTAAACGCTAATAAATCTATAGGCGCTGATAATATAAGCAATTATATACTTAAAACCTGTGCACATCAACTTACTTATCCTTTATGTAAGTTATTTAATCAGTGTCTTCAAGATGGTGTCATGCCAGATATTTGGAAAACCGCCATTGTTGTACCTATTTATAAAAAAGGCAATGTAAATCAAATTATTAATTATAGACCTATTTCCTTAACAAGCAACATTAGCAAAGCGTTCGAAAAATGCGTTCACAAATATGTGTTTAATTTCGTACATGATAATAATATTCTTACAAAATTTCAGTCGGGCTTTAAACCTGGCGACGGTACTGTATACCAGCTAACCGACCTGTATAACTTCATAAGCCTAGCCCTTGACGAAGGTAAAGAAGTCTGCACGGTCTTTTGCGATATAAAAAAGGCGTTTGATAGGGTCTGGCATACAGGCCTTCTCCACAAATTACAAAGTTATGGAATAAAAGGAAAATTAAATAACTGGTTCGCGGATTATTTGCGAAATCGGAAACAAAGAGTAGTAATTGCAGGAAGTACTTCAGATGAAAAATGTATTCGAGCTGGAGTGCCCCAAGGCTCAGTCTTGGGGCCTCTACTCTTTCTTATTTACATCAACGACATAGTAACGGACATCAATGGGCATATTAGGCTATTTGCTGACGATACGTCGTTATACGTCATAGTCGATGATGAAACTAAAGGAGCCAATCTACTTGGCACGGATCTAGATAAGATATCTAAGTGGGCTGACGCGTGCCTGGTAAATTTTAGTGCGGAGAAGACAGTCTCAATTTTATTCTCGAACAAAAAGAATATTCAGCATATTCCTCCTTTATATATGCATGACACTCGGATATCTGAAAAAGATTCCTATAAGCATCTCGGTTTATCGCTTCAGTCTACAGGGCGGTGGGATGTTCATGTCCGTGCTCTCGTGGAAAAAAATCAGCCCTATGATTAACTGTTTACGGAGTTTGAAGTACAGACTATCCCGTAGGTCACTAGCCCACTTATATGCCTTATTCATTCTACCCATATTTGATTACGCTGATGTTGTATGGGATAACTGTTATGGTTATCAAACAGAAGCACT
>JAVFBW010121997.1:0-14765 GCA_034783835.1 Mopalia ciliata
CATTCACATGAAGGCGGTTCAGTCCAACACTTCAAGGAAACCACTCAAGCATTTAATAGCAAGATACAAAGAAAAGGAAAGGACGACCACAAAAACAGTCAACAACACATCAGATTTTTGTTTGTCTCCTAGTTTGCTACCTTTTTCCCAAGCACCTAAACTAGAAGAAAAACAATACAAACAGAACTGAAGAAAATTAGACAATTTAAGATTGAAGATATTGTGAACTTCAAAACGCTTTATCTATGGAAATATAAACGAAGACCTAAGATAGAACGAAGGGAAAAAAAAAACACAAATATGCATATGCAATGAATTATAAGAAGAAAGATGAGGGTCTGAATGATTGTTTTTCAAAATAATCAGAAATGGTCAAAATCGAAATCCGTCAATTCGGACGCTGCAATATTCAGTTCATGCGAGCTTCATAGGTGTGGCTGGAGTTGATTTTACTTTTTGGACAAAATTCATGATGATTGGATTAATCAATAAAGGTTTCCACACACAAAGATCGTTAGTGGGCACGATGTTCAAGATACTCTATTATGAATGTAATGCTATTGTTTGATTCAATGATTGATTGGTGTTTAACTCTGTGTTTAACTCCGTGGTGTGTATACATAGTAAAATATCCACACTAATGTAATAACCAGTTGTGACATATTTTTAATAGACTTTTAAATGTAATAATGTTCCTCTTGTATTAATTAAAGAGAGGATGAATATCCATAAAAGTATACAGTGTTTGCAGCAAGTTTTGAAGATGAATCGATTAATGCTTCATTTTGTCGCTTAATGTTAGCTAACATTTTCCCACAATGTTTTTGTTGCTGACCTCAAAATACAACATATGAAAAATTTTAGGAGGAACTACAACAAACAATTAGGTCTTCAATTTATTGACAGAATAAACTAATCAATAATCTCTCGAGGACTTGAACTTCATCCTGTCTCTAAAAATTATTAATCGGTTGCTGCTTCATCGACAATTGTTATATTTGTTTTTAGCTGCGAAGTTATTAATATTAAAGGGAAATTGACAAATTCTTCAATATGAAAATCATGTGCTGAAGATCATTAGATAAAACGAAAATAAATCGTAATCTGATAACATTATTAAATATATAAAACATTTGCATGTGTTTATATATTGGAAAAATTGTAGTATGATTCTGGATTTCTCTCCTTGTAGGTTACGTTATCGTCCATAGAGTTGTACCCACTAGATTTATCTCCCTTCTCCGGAATATCCAATTCTATATTGATGCTTTCTGGGGTCTTCCTTCCATACTGTTTGAATCCCAATATAGATAGCAGTACCATTTCATAACACAGGAGAATAAATGTTAACGCTGAAAATCAGAAAATGATGACAAATCTTATCGACATTTAAGTGGTGTTTCGTAATAAATGGATGCCAACATCTCACCAGCTAAGATATCCAGATCGTTTTTGTTCTGGTTTAGTTGACCATACTATTATCCTTTGAGCCAAAGTTGCATACCTGTATATATGTTAAAGTCAACCGTTAATGGATTGACAGTCTGTATCCCTCAGAATTATCGGATGGAATAGAAAGTTTTAATGCCATTTTAATAGTAAAGGCCCATTTAAACTATGATTCCAACCAAAAAGGTAGGTAATGTCCCACTTAATGGCAGGTGTTTTCTCCAAAGAAATATTTAGCTCATACAATAAGCCCGGAATAGCAAGGATTGGGATGGTATCTTTATTTCCAAAAGTCCAGTTTGAGTTTATAATTTTTTTTTGCATGGCTTGTCCGAAATTGACTCCATGAACTGTTTCGTTATACGACACAAGAACATTTTTTACAATAAGGAGCGGCAGATCGTTGCGTTTCTGAGAAAAATTTCATTTCTACATGTTTTTGAAAAAAACACATCGATATTTGTTGTAAAGATATCATTATACAACTTGGAAAAAGTGACTTAGGAGTCGACCAGCATGCACTGTAGCCTTAATTGTGGTGACCATACGGAATACAAATTTAATTATTTAAAAACGCCTAGAAAATAGCATTGACAGCATACGGTTACAGGTTGTGGTTATTTTATCAATTTACAGATTGACAGAGGTTAGCAGTTGGGTTACAATTCTAGATAAAATGACTATGTTTCCACACGTATAAACCATTCGTCGCAGCTATACAAGTTTGGGTCAAACTTCAGTATTGGAGGTAAATCCGCATGTACGCAAACAATTGACAACTGCCAGTGACCAGTCATTCAGCGTGAATCAAGTTTTGACATTTTAATTCCCATAAATTTATTTCTGATATGCAAATTATTAATGACGTATGCATACGTCCATCTTGTACTGCTCATAAGTTATATTAATACTTTGAAAACAATATTATTATTTATTAGAAACTTGGAGACTCGACAAAGATTGTTAACTTTAGTTTCTGTTCCAGTCGGCCATTCCTGTTCATTACAGGTACGAATTTATTGGAAATGTTACTTTTTTGTTTGTTTAATCTATGTAGCCCAATGTGTGAGATAATTCTATGTGCTGTCCGTTTGTGCATGAAGTCGATCAGCATCTACATGTACGTCATGTCAAAATCAATCTGCCAGTCGAATGTCAGAATTATTATTTTTTTTAAAGACACACATATAAGCTAAATTGTTGGATTAGCTTTTGGTTTGTATCATTAGAAGTAAGCCTTGTGGACATGCTGGTTCATTCGAAGTTATTTCAAACGGATTGAAGTTTACTTTTACATTCTCAGCCTCTGTAATTTCACGTTTATTTGGATCAGTTGAACTTTAGGTGAATCAGCTCTTTGTAGAAGTTTTTGTCTCCTATGATTGGTATGGACTATTCACTACCAGAGGACTCCCATTAATGAAATATGGGCTCAAAACTTACTTGATGCTTTGTCGGGATGGTAGAAAATATGAGAACAGGGGAGAGCACCTCTTGCGGCAATGAAACTTAATACCCCCCTTTGAAGATCAAAACATATCAGCACAACCTTCATATGGAGAAATTTCAGAACAATCCCATGGTACTTAAGCGCTTTTTTGGACAACCTAAACATGGCAACCAAACCGATCAGTGACGTCGAAGTAGATATAATGGTCAGCACAGATAAAACCGATTTCCCGATGTTTCCGATTGGCTGACAAAGAAAATTTATATTGTCATATCAATCAGATCAATAAATGGACATGAGGGTGGAGTAAGTTGAGAATATGGATACACATATGATCAGCAATCAATCTCATTGTTATACACCATTATCAAGTAGGCCCCTATCATAACAAAAATTGCATATCAGATAGTCCCCTGCTGTTGTTTTAAACACCAATCAATAGATTAGTTCATAGCCATATATTCTCAGCAAGTGATTTAATTTTTGTATAGTATGGATACATTGATAGAGAAATCTCAATGGAAGTAAGAAAAATAGATAACACAAAACCTCAAATAAAACAGTTTTTACATTTAAAAACACAAAATATGTTGTGATTAAACAAACTACAAATATATTTAACATAGTTTCTGTTTTAACATGATAACAATAGGTAATATTCTTACCGATGAGGAGCTGGCCTGTGTTTCTATTTGACTCATAGTCGCCATATATAAGAGAAGAGGGCGAATAATAACGCTTTGATACACCATCAATTTTACTCGCTGAAGGTTTTTCCTACAACAGAAACCATATTCAACACATGATCTCAGTTATCAACAATATAGCTTATAACAAAACCATTAAACAAAAATAGACACCATCAGCATAAATAAAAGTTTTGAACGGCGCCATATTGTAAGTTCCAGACAGGCCCAATCCTCGAAGTCATCTTCGAGCCCAATGTAAAACTATGGTTTGACAGAAGTCAATTTCGATATTTTGTCGTTGGTACTTAACTAGTGGGACATCGTAACTTCCTTGTCAACTGCTATTGTTGTTTCCTTTTGATATAGGACCAGCCTCTATTGTGCATTTTAGGTAGAATTTGATAAAATATAGAAATACAAATGATAATAAAAATAATAATTTATAAAATACATTTGTGTTGTATCTGTAGGTTTAAAGGTATTAAATGGTATAAGGAATTATTGTTCACAAATTTTAAGTATCCAAGATGCTGAAATGAGATGATTTTGAGAAAATTATTTTATTAATATGTAGGAATGGGGCGATTGGTGAGTTCCAGAATGCCTCTAGCTGAAGCTGACCGCGCGTATTCATACCGATTATACCAAGCAAATTAAAGAAACTAAAAAATGAGCACGTTGATATGATATATGCGTGTCCAGAGCTTAGGTCATAAAGCTCTCTAAATTCATCTTAATTCAGATTTCAAGCTGAACTGAGTCGGTTTCACCACCACGTTGAATAAAACTGAGCACGAAGTAGATCAGCGACAGTTTTCTTTTCACTTGTATGTTGAATTTAACGCTGTTCTCTTGCTCCCTTGTAGACAAACACAGAATTCTGGATTTACCCTATACCTGTATTTTGTGAAGGACTAATTCAACACATGGTGAACTAAGTTTATCTTACCACAGCCACAAACAATGGCGTGAATTCACATGCCAACCTTTGCAACTTCCCCCTCCACGCCCCCACCCCCGACATATACTTTAACTGCAAAGCTTTTAAGAATTGATTAGTTTGTGAGCCAGAACATCGATATGATTATTTTTATTGTTAATAATAATAATATTAATAATGATCATTCTATCCTGTCCAAATGGCTTAGAACACCTTAAAGTCAATTGTGCCTTAATTGATAATATAACTTAAAAAGGACAGCATACTTTCACTTGTAATTGCACAGATAATAATTACTTACATAAATGTACATATTGTATAATGCATCTCTTTGCCAATGGTAAAGTATGACGACGCTTCATATAATTATTCAATGTAAGTTGCAATTTTTTTTTATTTTATCACAAAGTTCAAAAGTTTCACATGAAATCCTTCTTTCCTATATAATCTGAACACATCACCGTAATATCATTATTGCCAATCTCCAAAAGTTTTATCGTATTTTCGAAAAGGCATCCTGTTTTTTTTTTAGAAGATTTCCCAAAACCCGGAGGCATTTTAAAACACGATGCTGATCAAGTTTCCTTCTGCTTTGTGGACTAACATCGATTTAATGTTTTGATTTTCATATGGGAGTTTGGTTTATTTCTTGTTTAAACTGTTGCTAAAAGTGATACAAAAACGTGGAGCAAAGCTAATTTGGAGCGTAGCCCGTTTCAATGACCATAAATTATTAAGTCATTGCCAAGTTTTTGGCAATTACCGGGATTATGACTGAGCATTATCATTAATTTTTGCTAGTGTCTGTTGTCAATGAAGTTTGATCAGTTACCGTATTTTCAATACACCTATTACTCGCAGACTTGGTTACAGTCGGAGTCACTTACCAGACAAGCTGGTTAGAAAGTGACTGTAACAGCCGTTTGATTTGAACATTTGTAATGACGTGATTGTAAAGCATGCGAACGCGAGAAAGAGCTGTTGTATACTCACCTTGTCAGGTAGACATTCCGAAGACAAATACAACAGCAACATGGTCGTTTATTTAAAGGTATTCGAACACCCTTCAGTTTCTCACACAGAGCTTTTTCACCTCCCATGTACAACATAATCAGGCGGAAAAAAAGAACTATAGTCACAGATAGATATCTGGAATAACAAAAGAGAAACCCCTATACTACACTGTGGTTCTCACTGATGAGGGTTTAATAAACCGACATATATCCGTTTCTTGGATTTGTGACTTTGGTCTACAGTATAAAACAAATACGGCATTTCTTCAGATAACGAGGGCTTCTTTTAATAGTGAACGTGAAAATAAAATGGTCAAGCTGTCGAATATTCAACTGAGGCAGCTATAGCACGGCAATTATTAAACGTTTACGTTAATTTATTGCAGATCCTGCTACACACTATTCGCAGAATTTCAGATGATTTCGCTTGAAGATAACCATTTAGTGATGCTGCATTTCATTTGTCAAGAGACATCAGAAACACTGACACATTCCAGGTTAAATGATCCAGGACTGTTGTAAGTAGTGATTGACGGCATCATGGACCTAAATAACTGCCGTAGGTGGCTGGATGATTGAGAAAAATGTTTGAAGGTCACCCCATGGATTTCAGTAACAAATTGGATGAGTGCTATCAGAACCTGTTCCAAGCACCCCTGTAATAAGTTAGACGAATACTGTAGACAAAACGGTTCACTTACATAGAACTTAACAGGAAGTTCATCTGAGAGGATCTGGGAGCGAGTAGCCCCGCAAATGATGTCACGCCAATTACCTGAAAGAAATATTATGTTTTTTATGAAATCCAATACACTTTTCTTAAATCTAATTAACAACATTATCTCATTACAGCTCGTGACATTCTCTGAATACTCCCTAACATCTCACGAACAATTTTAGACGGAATTACAACATTTTTCTAGCCAAAATCTCACTAGGCGTTGTACAGAATTCACATTTGCAACCAAGGCAAAATGGCAGTCTCTGATCTGCCTACACATCTCATCCCTCTAGAATCTCCTGACATGTCATTTTTTAATTCTTACAAAACTCCTATCAGTGTTACACATTTCGAATACATAGTCAATCTGCTACAGTCAGGAATATTAAATGGTATAATTGATGTCTTCAATGCTCTGTGTATAAAGGCAGTAAAATCCAAGAATCTAACCATATTTAAACAAATTTAACACAGAACATGTGTTCAACAAATTTAACACAGAACATGTTATCATTTTGCTATTTATTAGCGAATAAACCATCATGGTATAAATGGACATAAACTGTATGTTTGTCTTACACAGTAAGCATCATCATTTCCTCTTCTATTCATTAGTTATATTAAGTTATGGTCAAATCACTGAACAGATCTAAGTATATGTTATATTATGACAAGAAAACGTTTTCTACTAACCGGACAGATTCCAACCAACAGCCAACTTATATATCTTTGAGTATTGTCTTCCGCTTTTTTATAAATATGCCAGAATGTAAGAGCAGAGATAATCAGAGTGAATAGTGTAGCTAATCCTGCCGATATAATCACCCCTAAGGCAGCACTCGTCAGGTCTAAAATAAAAACACTCATTAATATATTATTGGTATTCAGGTTAGGTTTTCACTTATTCATGGTAATGACTACGTTAGTTAAGTGTGGGTTAGTTAAGTGTGTCACCGATATGAGGTTTAATCATTTATTTCCAGATGTTAGCGTCGCCTGGTCATATGGCTTAAGAGGTACTTGTCTAACCTTGGAGTCTTAACAAAACTTGCGCCATTTTAATGTTGTGTTAGTATGACACAGAGCACACGGCGCATCCTATTGTAGTATTCCCAACAAAACAATCAATCAACCATCCCATCTCGGTGGTCGTTGACTAAACTAAAAAAACGACTTCTCGAAGACGTTGACATTTACTCCAACAAACTCTCTATTAGAAACGAGGTATATTTAGTCGTTTGTTTACATTAAATTTAAAAATGCATAAAGTTTGGCTATAAATGTTATCGGCATATTTAGAATCAATAGAGAACATATTGATGCCAAATATCTTAACCAATATACAAAAATCTTAACCAATATACAAAAATTAGTAAAAGTGTAAAGCTTCTTAAACCTTGCCGTTGTCCGAAAGATAAGCTATTATTGCAGTGCTCAAAATGAAACCTACAAAACTAACAGTTTTACTTGAAATTATATATTACAGTGACACCTTAGCAGTTTAGTGAAGACAATTAATCCAAATTATGTATTCGAAAATAATTTCAAATAGTCATACTTGAGAGGTATTCCGAGGCATAAGGTACCGTGTCTGTACAGTTGGCGATCATCTTCAAGCATAGGATGTACTTAAACACTACCAACTATTAATGACAGTATGTTGTATCTTCGTGAACAACAACATACGGAATGGACTCGGCTGCGTACCTGCAGAAATAAAACAAAACACACCTTTTAAAGTTGGTATGACGAAACCTAAGTGGCATGATATATACATAATTGTAAGTGAAGTGGTTGTAAGAATTATACAAGAAACATTCAGCCAACCCAAAAACTTTTCTTCAGAAAAAAAAAACACTTCATACTTTCTGGTGGAGAGCTTTCGATCAAAATGGTTAGAGGTTCACAGTTAGTTCAAATAAATGCCAGAAAAGTGTCGTCTGGATTTTAGTCGGTTAAAGCCTTAAAGCGTTGAAAATTCTCAATGACCATTGGTCGGTTTCTCCATTCTTGTATATATATTATGGGACAACCGTCCACGTTTGTTTACAAACGATTCTATAAGAATTAGATTTTTTCACTGCCTGCATAGGTTGATATTGTGATCTCAAGCATTTTAAAAATATTTTTTTTATTATTATCGGTCTTCGAGCAAAGTTCAATTCTAATCTAATTGGTTTTCACTTAAAAGATCTTCAATCCGCCCCAAGAAGTGTGTAGTAAAAGACCAAGTGTAAAAGCGATGCAGTACTACCATAAGTAGAGTAACCAGATGTATGCAACCGCCATATCAACGGTATTGTCTTGTTGCATTTAGATAATTCTTCCTATGACCTCGGTCCCTCAGGTGTTCATAAAATTTCACCGTCTAGAATTTCAAACAGAAAGACCAAATACGCGGGTTGTCTGTGAAAAACAAAACAACGACATACCATTCTAAACTTTTGATGGATTGATTGTTTTGCATCCAAACAATAATTGACGCTAGCACAACCAGAACATGTAAAGTTTTTTATTAATGAATTTTTTTTTTAATAAAGTTGGAAAATTATAGGTCATCCATTGATAAGAATTGCTATTCGTTACTTTAGTGTATTGAAACAGACAAAGATACGGGTTATCTCAGTTCACATCACAATCAAACGATGTCCGAACTAGTTGATACCAATACAATTGACCAAAATGTCCTGCATGGACGATTTGTAATAAGTTCCATTAAAATATCATGGTCCGCATGGTTTGTCTCTTTTTTGGGATGTTTAAAATCTTACTGTAAATGGAAACATGACTTATGAATTGTAACCTGCCGGTAAGTTTAAAGGATGAATTACCGCCGTTATACTATGATGATAGTTATACATAGGAGGGCAGGGTGGAGCCCAACCCTGTTTAATCGTATATGTTTACATTTAATTTGACCAAATGATTATGGGTCATCCATATATTTAGGTAACACAGTTTGACAACCACAGCGTAAGCGCGATTTGCCGCTGCTTTAAAGTGGTATAGTTCTGGGCAAAGTAATTCGTAAATAAATAAAACGCCTTTATATGTATATAGCAATAATAGTTAAATTGGCGCTAAAGCAAAAATCACACCTTTCACGACGGACTGACCGTTTTGTTTTTATATCTCCGACTCCTCTACCGTACGACATAGTCTAATAACACTAGACGTCTATGCTTAGTATTCTTTAACCTGCTCAAAAACCCACCTCCTTGTAGAGTAGAATAAACCTTCTTATTTTCTAAAACTGTTTTCGTCTTGGTTGATTTCTTCACATATGTACATACACACAAGGAAATACTTACTGGGATAATTTTGACATCGACATTTAGGCATAACTCTGAAATCGCGATATAAAAGTTGTTGTCACACACCGCTTTATACCCAACTGTATGACAACTACCACAACTTTTGCACTTTGACCCAGTTGAAAACCAGTGGACAAAGGCTGCATGCAGTTTGTATGGCAAATATTGTGCAACTCTCAAACCGTATATACATTTAGAACTGGGTCGATAGAGTATGACCACTTGTACAAAACAGAGAACAAGTGTATTGTCTGGTCTATTACCACTTTCTTATAACCTTGAATCACTGTTGACAAGTCCTCACTTACCTTCACATGACGATTATCCTGTCAGTGGTGAACAGTTCGTGTTACTAGGATTGAAGGTATACAGTACCTGTATATCTACATACGTCAACAGCGTAATAGCTCTGAGCGTGAGTGTCAACTGTTTGGCTGTAATATTAGTATGAGCAACCTATTGACACAGATTACCGGACAGACCGGGTTTGTATAGATGTGTATGACAAAACTCTACAAAGGCGCCAATGTTCTATTGGGGTCTAACGTCGTAGTGTATAAGATCACTTATATGACTAACGATTGACCACTTAAAAAATACGGTGGAAAACCAGGAAGAAACCTATTTAAACGAACAATCCCGTGATTGCCAAAGCCACATCGTGTGACTCCCTCACATCGAAGTAGGATTAGTAGGTAGCCTCTCTAACCACTATTAAGCCAAGGCCGCAGGTCTGAGACTCTGGGTACAATAATGTTTATATCAGCAGAGAAACCAAATAAACTCTGGTCATATTAACGTCATAAGTGCATGGGCAAATATTAGGGAAAAATACTAAGAACGAAAACAAGCTGAATACTGAAAACAATCCATAAACCTTGCTAGTGTAATAGTTCGCCAAATCTAGGTCATGTATTCATATGTTACCTGTTGTTCAAAATCAGTGTTACGGGCCCATCCCTTTTCAAAACGAAAACGTTGAGCCATTCGTCATCGTGGCAATCAAATGCTTAGTACATGCAAATCAGAAAAAGGGCCAGACACTTCATGCCATTTGATTAAAAACTCCACCGTCGTATTGTCGAGAATACTTGATGGTCACGAACTATAATTTCTCGGGCTTTGCAAACACTGACATTTTATTTTAACTAAACTGCTTTAATAAATGAACAAACTTCAAAGTTTCGCTAAACTCTGAGAAAAGGAATTCGGGACCCACATGAATGTAAGCGTACACTACGATAGTTCAACTCGTATGTCTAATACTGGAAGCGGGCTTACCCCGATGCCTTTAGTACAGGCCCTTTGGTCAAAAAAACCATGACCATTTTAAATGTAGTAAAAATCAGTAAAACGGCGTAAATTGTGCACTCATCGTCAGCGATTTACAGCTGTATAAATACACCGGGACTATGCTATGATGAGACTCAGCTGTAGATCATTTATAAAGATACCACAGCCACCCAAAGCAAACAAACAAACAAATTGTAGAGATACTAACAAGTTTAGTCATTCTTAAATGAAACTGTTCCTGATTTTCAGGGGCCAAGCCATAGTGTACCCGGGAAAACGTTTGAGCCACAAAGAGTTTGAAAATGAGTTATTGAAGCAAATGTTACTATAATGTCGTATGTAAGTATTAATGGTCTGCGGCCGTAACAGCGTTGTGTACCAGTAAACGAGGTAAGTCATGCATTATTTGGGAAGTTATAGGGCCTACATTGGCTGGGTATAGCGGAGCCTCGTAATTATTCAGTCAGTTCAAAAAAGCCAGTCGTCTGTTTTTCCCTTCTGACACTCGAACCTTCTGTCCGTCCAGACTCAAAAGTTCTAAACAGGTTATCTGTACAAAAGCTTTGTCGATTTATTTCAAACTTTTCAGGTTTGCATCAGGTTGGAAATCGGGTTTCATCAATTATGTTCAATCTGCATGCCATAGCGAATCTAGCCGCTGAATACTTATAAGGAGGCAAGCAAATGTTCGCTCTTCATTTATTCAAAATACATATCTCTCTTGTGAACTCTTGATAACATTGATTAATTAATAAATTAGTTGTTTGTCGTCAGAAGGGTGAGAGGGTGGTGGGATTTTGTTTCATCCATGAATATACTCCACTGTAGCTGTTACTCACCTTGTATGTCAAACCTTGGACCACAATATACAGGGATATGTAGCTATGCCTAATCAAGGCCCATTTCACATAAACTCAGGTATTCGATATTATTATCATTTGTCCGTTTCTGTAAAGATTCCGGAAAATTGCTGAACTTAAAAGTTGTCAAAGCGCATGGGCATTACTATGGTTTTATATGTGCTCATGAGAGTCTCTCTCCTTTACGACTTTTGGTTGCTTGCAAGGTCCACAAAAAACGTATAAATATTTGACATATATACCGAATGTGAAAATATTAAAACGAGCATTAACTCTATGGATATCACTAGTCAATCAGGCGGAAAGTAAAAACAAATGTTATTGAATCCAAATATGTCTTGGTAAAAAATAAACCAAAAAATCACAAATATTCTATTCGATTTATTTTTGTGATATGCTGTGATATCTATATAACAAATTAATCAGACTTAAAAAGTTCGCATGAGGTATTGTACAATCGTTGTAATTAACGTTTGTCAATCTAAATCTATATCAGCAGCCCTGGATGTCTCTTGATGAAAAGAATGCTTTCACATTTGAGGGATCGCTTCACAGTGACGCATTCCTTTCTATTCGACAATCTGCGCAATGCCAACCCTGGGACGATACATATCCCATTCCGTTTCATCAAAAGACATGTAACTTTATGGCTTGCTTCATACAAATGAAACGATAGCTTCCTGATTCCCGCATGGCTGCTGTCAGACTCCTAGTGAGTCGAATGTAGTAATGTGGAAGCCTCGTCTTACACACGCTGACCCTTGCGATGGGACGATGCATTGTGGGAGACACATATGGGTATTCATTGGGATTTTACACAAAGTTCAAAGGCTTAGCTTGGATCCAATGCACTGTTGCTAACAACAATTTCCCATTGTCCTGTATTTTTCCGACCTCTTTATTTCAAAGTTGAATCGCTGAAAAGACTATATCTTAGCAATATGGTGTGTAGGCCTAAAGATTAGACTAAAATATACTAATAGTTACAGACGCGCCCACATCAAAAAGCAAATTAGCGCACTAACTAGCGTGCTAATCCTTTGCTGTCACGCGCTCTATCACGCTTTAGTGCGCTCTATCGCGCTTTAGCGCGCTTCACTGTACTAGCCTCACGCGGTATAGACTGGCGAAAGTCTTAGCGTACGTGCCTGCTCACAGGCAGCCGATTAACCTCTACTATATGTACAGCTGGCGAAAACCTCCGCACTCCCAAAACAACAGACACAGGCGATTAATGTACAATGTATAATTGCATTTAGAAAACTACAAACATAAATTATCGGTTGAAAAAAAATAAAGTACTGTTGTTTTTTTATTCCTCAATAAATACGAATCGGTCAAAATTAAATATAATCGTGTTTATTGTATATAATTTACCTATCGTATAATAACAATTAGACTACAGTGTATGTCCGTACGGGCATCTTTATAACATGTACTTGTAGGTGCGATTTACTTACGCATTGCGGCGATTGCTGTTACTGCTGTAAATTTTATATTTGAATAAACGTATAATATATCCTGCTTTATGTTTGCAGTTTGATCGAGGATACATCCTTATCGGCAACGTCCACGTACGTGCAGATTCTGCAGAATGTTGGGAGGTTTTTCAAAATCCCACGTAGTTTGAGAAAGTGTACTTTTTGTAACCTAAATGTTATTAAAGACCAGTACAATCTCCTAATGAACAATGATCTGTTTGTTCCAATTAATATAATGCAAACATCTGCACTCTATTAAATATATCTATATGTGCAAGACCCATTATAGCATACAAGAGAAACAAAAATCTAAAGGACCTTCTGGTTAAGGCGAAACTTCCCTCTGTATCAGACAGGTTATAACCCATTCTCTTTCGCAGGCATATTCATTATTAATCCCTGTATCTCGGAAATACTTATATGTAGGCTGATTTATTCATAACCCATGCTAAATCTCTTGTTAGCTACATTTTTTAACGCTATTTTATACACCATATTTATGGTCATTACCTTCTCTGGAGATGTCCGTAGGTTACCCATAACACAACTCGAGATTAAGGTTAATTTAGAAACTTGTCTCTGGGAGTTATCTAGAACATAAGACGATTCTTCCATTTTAATTTATCTACCTCCCTGTGCCAGTGTGATTGATTTTAGAAAGATATATATATGTTAACTCTAATAGGCCTACATATTGCTGCCTAGCTATTATTACAACTGATCACACTTGTGACTTTCTAAGATTTGAGAAAATGAATATAAAAACAAATAAACAAAACAAAAACAAAAAATGTTTTAAAATGTCAGAACGTTTTTTGAGGGACAGTTTAAAAACAAAACAAGTTTGCTTCTCGGAAATCCCAAAGTTCAACACCTACGATGGAACCAATCAAATCATTGGACTCATTTGTATTAAATTTTCTCCCAGGTATAAAACTACTATGATTCCACCATACGGGGAATTTCTTACCTCAATAAACGATGTGAAGGGAGATTACGCTAACAGGACTTTGTGGATGATCTGGAGCGCGGGCTTCCCCATCGAGCCACCGGGTGAGTAGAAAACCCTTCCTCTGGTTATCGGTTTAATTTTGTAGAGGATTCCTATAAGAGCCAAGCCAGCATAATACTATAGACAAATATAAAGTGATTTTTTAAAGCGGATTCTAAGTTTTAGTAATGGAATGTAAAAAGGAACTCTTCGTGTGCTATATCGTTATGATTGATTGGTGTTTTATGCCGTGCTTAGAGAATTTCACTGATATGACCGAAGTGTATTCCAAAAACAGTATACACCATTTTCAGTAGCCAATGGTTACTATTTCGAGCTACTCTACATTTCAACCCTTGTCAGATGATTAATGTACAATGAGAGTTTCGGTTACGCCATATGGCTGATAAAGCTATCAAGGTTCTAGGTAATTCCCGTTGTTAACAGTTACATTTGCCGCCATTTTGCTAGCCAAGCCTTCTAAAAGCACAACATCTGATTGGATGCGTAGAAGTTCCTACGCATCCAATTAATTGCTTGGAAACGGAGTCCCATTATACATGA